>JAOWBL010005629.1:0-10067 GCA_028564865.1 Zenarchopterus dispar
TAGATAGATAGATAGATAGATAGATAGATAGATAGATAGATAGATAGATAGATAGATAGAGAGAGAGAGAGAGAGAGTTAGAGAGTTACAGGATCATTTCATAAATGATGTTCCCCTAGTGAAAATAAACCTCATATTATGAGGTCGTTAAGCCCTTAAACACACATCTCACACTCAGCTGCACTGATTGCCTCAGCCTCGAAGCTCAACATCCACTTATGTTTATTTTTGTTTCGCTCCTTTGCTCACAAGAGACAACCTTTATGAGTTGTGAGTATAACCTTTTCTGTGCAGGCATATGGTCTCCACAGACGATGGATGCATAAAAGAAGAAATGCAGCTCACAAAGGCCTGTCCATGCTGTTTTCCAGACTCAAACTCAGTTGTTTTGCAGTTTGAACTTCTTGGGGAGGTAACAGTACAGAGGAGGGAAAACATCAAAACACATGCACAAAGTGCTGTGAGCAGACACAGCAGAGTGTAAAATCCTGATCCATCTCTGTCTGTTCAGTTGGCTGAGCTCAGCGCTACAACACCATTAGTGACCAGGTGTTGACAGCCAGGCAGGGAAGCATTTGTCTCTGTGTTGGACAGGCACATATGTGTGTGCACAAACACGCACAAAGATGCGCTCATCAATAATTTCCAGTGATCACTGCACTCCTAGAGATGAGCCAAGCTGAAGAGGATGTTTAATCAGAGCATATGTTTGCTGAGTGAGCTGGGTCTTGGGCCTAATTTTAAACCCAAAAGAAACAAACTAAAGTTAAGTGATTCTGATATTGTTTTATTCTGCTTTCTCTCCCTTGTTTCTTTCTGAATATTCTTCACTTATTGTTTAAGACAAATAACTCTAATGCATGTGGAAAAAAATAGAAAAAGAAAAAAATCTCACACTGTGACTTTAGTGTAATAGGGATGTGTTGGAAGTGGGTTGTTTCTGTGTTGTGCATTTGAAGTATGTAACATCCATTAAACTAAAAGAAATACCAATAGTTTCATGTTTGTTTTAGGTTTGTGGCTGTGGGAGGTTTCAGGTGATGACGATAGACTAAAGACTTCAAACAGGTGAACAGAAGTGGGGTAGGGGGCTTTTAATACTTGCTACTAACAGATGACGTAATTCTGAAAATGTGAATGTGAAGGAGCACCTCTGCACCCCAGGTGAAGACTGTTGGGTTTTATCTATGCTATACTTTTTATTATTTATTTCTAAGAGCTTTTAAAAAAGCATATTTTTTAAAGTTATTACTTATTGTGAAAATAGACAACACAGTACTCTTACTGTTTACTCCTTTGAGAGCAAACATCTCTTTGTACTTTACTCTGGCTTGAAATGGCTTTCAGTGGTTTTATTTCACATTTTGTGCTTTGCTGACTTGAAGATTTTCCATCTGTTTTTTTTACATCTTTTTGTGCCTTTGTGTATGAAATGTACTACTCAAATAAAATTTGCCTGCCTCATTCTAAACTTGACTGTACTTTTTTTAAAGTTTTAGTTCTCTCATTAAGAATAATAACATTTGCCTCAAAGAGACATATTTATAATTAAAATGACATCTGGTGTGAAACATTTGGATTTAGCCAGACTCCTTTGACTGAACAGATGCCCTCCCCACGACATGATCCAGGATGGTGAGTTTGAATGAGCCTTCTCTGACCCGTCGAGGGTTGTACCCAACCTTTCACCCATGACAGCCGGGACAGGCTCAAGACCCTTACCTCCCCCCCTCCACCCTCCATGACTCTGAACAGGGCAGGGCGCATATAGAAAATGAATGCATGGATAAGCTCTTTGTCTATTTCTATTACATTAATCAGGATTTTTATATTTACGATGCATTATTTCAGTAGTTGTGGGATGAGTATCTGAGAAATCAATTTTCATTAAAATGACTCCTATGAGTTTGCTACAGTGACATATAGAGAATGTGAAAATTGGGGGAGAAATAAGACCAAATAAGCATTTTCAGCTCAAATAGAAGGACACACCTCATCCTTTTTTTATCCTGAAAGTATCACTCTACTTGCACTCCTCCAGGTCTGCGAACGGAGCAGCCCTCACACTTGACAAGCTCAATTATAATTACAGGTGAAAAGGAAGTACAGGCTTACAAGAACAACAGGTCAGATAATTGATCCCCAAGGAGAGTCAAGCTTGGGGAGACTGAAAGCTCACTCTCATATTGTTTGAGCTGAAAAATAAGTTTACTGAAGCGGCCAGACTGAATCTGCTCTATTTTATAAGTGCAGCTGAGGTGTTGCAAAGACCTGCAGCAAATTAAACTACACTGAGGGTTCTGAGAGTATGCAGGGTCAGAAAGGTTCTCACCTCATGC
The DNA here is from genome assembly GCA_028564865.1 of Zenarchopterus dispar. NCBI lineage: Eukaryota > Metazoa > Chordata > Actinopteri > Beloniformes > Zenarchopteridae > Zenarchopterus > Zenarchopterus dispar. The sequence continues at coordinate 2,340 of JAOWBL010005629.1, forward strand.
ACAAAAGTCTCACCTCATCAGTCAGCATGACATTTAAGACAAAGCAGTGTTGGGCTGCACATACTCACAAAACTGTAACACTACCTTCACAGAGCCAAACCTCCATCAGTTACTACCCAGAGTGAAAATAAGTAATTATATTTAGCCTGGTTACTTCATAAGACTGTGGATTTATATACTTTAAAGTCATCTTAAAGTCTGTTTTCAGTGGTCTTTTATTGCCTTACTATGATTCTGAATAAATTATGTCATTTACTAAATATGACCATTGTCAGCTGTCAGATTTTACATTTGCCTTTTAAAAACTGTATAGATGTATCCCATTAAAAATAATATAGCCAACATATCCATTTTGTTTCTACGGTGAAAGTGACACCATTTCCTCTTGAGAAGGCCACTGCTGCATTTTGGGTTGCTGGAGGTTGCCCAGCAGGTCTAAAAGCAGTAGGTATATTTTAAGTGTCTGTCATGGTGCAGACAGACATAAAAGCAAACAAATTAACACAGAACAAGCCAGTTTCATTTGACCAGCAGTGTTGTTTAGCAAATACCCGGCAGTCGATTTTATCTCTGGAGATTCTCACATCACTCCTCTCAGCTTCTGCAGTCTATCCAGATGTTCTCGCACACACAGCCTCTAATCTTCCACAGGAAAAAGGAGGGCCTCCTGCCTTTCCTCCCACCTTTCTGTCCCACGCGAGCTGTCTTTACCTCACCTTCCCTCTCACTCACTCTCCCTATCCATCTCACTCTCTGTTTTTCCAGCACATGCCTGCAGTGATGCTGATGTCAGTGACAGGCGACTTAGTCTGGCTGCCCCTCCCCAGCAGACAGGGGTGTGTAATTAGAGAGCAGTGTTGGGCTGAGTGGTCTGACTGGTGGGGTCTGCAGACATAAGTTTTTGTCTGGCCTGCTCCATTTGACGCTCTGGGGCAACAGACCAGTCGCTCTGTACACCAGCATCTGTGAGGTTGCCACACAGGATGCAACACAAGCTCACCCCTCCCCATCCTCTTGACAGACTTTCTGCATATTGTGTTTTCCTGGAGCTTTTCACCATGGGAACCTAAATCTATCTGCTTCATAGACACCAGGCCCAGACAGTCAAGGATACCTGCAAGGCATTTCTAGATACTAATTACTAGAAAATATTACCTTGTAATATTCAGTCACTCGCCGCATTCACTTCTAATTTCTGAGCTGAGCTTACCGTCCTCCACAGTTGGTTAACAACTTGTTTTGGGATGAAGAAATGGGGTGAGTTCTGTCTTATTACCAAAAACCTCAATGCAAGATGCTTGGGCAGCAGCAGGAGACGCTGTTTCAATTCAAGGATAGGCACATAAAAAAAAAATCTGAGCTGCATATAGATTTTAAGGCAAAGGCCCCTAAAAATGTCAGAAAATTAAAAGCATAAACACTGAAATGATATCCATGTTTAAAAAAAATAAAGAAAATCTGACAGCTACACATGGCAAAATACAAACAATTCATTCTGTGCCATGAAAGCAAACAAATGCTGTGGTTTGTGCAAAGGGGCTGCCCTTACACATTTATTCCACTTGAAATAAAGCAGTTGTGTCATGAAAGCATGTTTCATAATCTATTTCCCACCCTTTTTTTTATGAAGAGTGGAACAATAACTCAGAAGCTCAAGAAAACCCAGCTCCTCCCGTATAATTGTTAACCTGCTTTGAAAACCTTTCCTTGGTGGCATTTTATGTGCTCCTCTGGCACGCTACCTAATGATGCAAAACTTGTTTGATCTTTGCCCTTTTTATGGTCTCTGGGAAACAACTGAAAACTGCTGATGGTCTGGATTAAACCACACACCATCCTCCCGTAGCTTTAGTGTGGCAAGGGAGGGGCCTGTCTAGTCTGTGACCTCCTCCTATAAAACACTCGAGGTACGCAGCGCTAATTAAATCTTGCTTGGATCAGCCACCATGCTGCCAACAGAGGCCAACAAACAAAAGCCCTAAAAACACTCAGGACCAGAATTAGACCTCAGCACACACATGCATCAGTGTTGTGTGGTTATCTTTGTGAGGACACTTGCTCACACAATGCATTCCCTCATTCTTTAAAGACTCCCAGAATTTGCCTCAAACCTCACCCCAACCAGGGTCAGATTTGAACCCTCAAGAACCATTCAAGAGGGAGGATGGGCACAAACGCCCCCACTTTGATGGGCTAAACTGAACACTTATACATGCACACATGCTGCATTTCTTGAACTTTGATTTATGTTGGTTAACAACACAATTTGAACCATCCTTTACGATGCACTCAGCAGTAAACAGAAAAACTTTATAAACCTTCTTCACTGAAAAAGGAGCTCCATTAACATACTTTAAAGGAATGTTCTGATACCCACGTTTTGTTGAGTAGGGTGGTTCTCTTTATTTATTTGCTTACATCACTGTGAGAATCAGATCTTCTAACCCTTTACAGATTTTATTCTTTTTATTGACTGGACAAGACAACCAGGCCCTGTTTTCCCTTTGCTTGCTTTTGTCAGTTCGGCTTCATTTGTTTTAATAAAATAATCTGCTTGATTTCAGCTGCCTACTTTAATCTTTTGTGAGCTGGAAAATAACACTGTACTTCAATAATCTTCAGTAATGTAATATGTCGTATAATAATGACATTGGCCTCTACATCATTTCTCTCCACTTGTACTTTATCATATTTCTGGTTTACAAATGATCTTATTCATCCTTTTTTTCTTTTATTTTTCTTAAGGTTTTGTTAGTTATCATAATTTCTATGATGTCAATTCATTGTCAAAAGTATTGTGAATCCAAACCCAAAATCTGAGAATCAAAACCGAGAATCTGTAACCAAAAAATCAAAATCTCTGACTCTGAGTGCAGTTGTCTTTCTCAGTCACACTTTTCTTTTCTCCCCATCATTTCTAAAACCATCTCTGTTTTTGAACCGTACTTATGCTTTTTCTTTTGCAACTCTGAACCGAGTGTCAAAACACTTTGTGTCACAAAATGTTTGCCTCCTTCTTCAAGAAACATCCTGTTAAATTCCTGAGCAGCACACCTTTAACTCCGGCTATGTTCATTACCATACAGAAGTTGGCGCTTGTTCTAGCTCTCCGGCTACAGTGTGAAACAGGCCAATCCACAAACTTTCAGCCAAAAGCTCTGCCCCACCTAGTCCGTCATTCTCACTCAGTCCTGGACAAATGCTTTTCCTGTCAGCCTTTGAGGACAACATCTAGTCCAACACAGTTTACTTAAGAGTGGCTTGGAATCCAAACTTCAGCCAAATGTAAATGTAACTCTCCTCTGGTATGATTTGTATATGAATACATGAAAGCAAGTCTTTTAGGAGACAGCCATCTTTATATAACTTTTTTTTTCTCTTCAACCACCCATGTAAACAATAACAACAATGTAGGCCCCTGCAGCAGGATCCATGACAACTAAATACAAATGCTCAAGCTGAACACGGTCTCTGTGTAACGGTGACAGCACTCGTCCATCCAGAGCCAAGACATGACTGCCAGAGTAAAGTCAGTCCAGGTCCCATAAGGATGATATTCTGCTTCAAAAGCAAACCATAAATCGAATTTCCCTCTGCAGGGTCATAAATGAACTGAAAACAACACACATGTGCAGCAAAGAAGGGTGCCAAAATCTTTCTTCACTTTTGTTTCAGTTTTTCTTATGATTCAGCATCTTTTGGACAGTATTGTCCAATTCACCCTCCATAGCAAATCATTTAATTTACTGGTTTCCTCTGGGACTCTTCATGTAACAGGCTAATCTCCATTTTGCCTTTGTAAGCTTGGCTCATGTTGCTGTTGAGGTATCAAGCCTGGCTCTGAGGTTTGTTGGATGTGTGTGCGTGCGTGTGTGTGTGTGTGGGAAGGGTGGGGGTGGGCGTGGGGGGTGGAAGAGGCGTGGGTGGGGGGTTAGAGGTTGGAAGGGGTGAGAGTGGGTTAGGTTTAACATTCCAGTATAGAAAAAGACCACCTTCTGCAACACACTTCAGACAGGACAGAGGCTAAGGGATCTTCTCTTGGTAAATATTCTTTGGCTGCCAATATAAATAGTTTGCAGAAGCATAAACTCTCCTGAGTGTTGCAGTTTCAAGAATTATCATTTTTTTTAACTGTTGTTAAAATGAATTGTGCTGTGAGATGTTTTAGTGTATGATGGGGTTTTGGTGGATTAAATATTTTCAGAAACTGGCTCGTTCCACCCATATGGATCTGCTTCTAAGGACATTTCTAACTGTGCTATGTAAAAGTATTTTGTTCTTCACTTGACGTACAAGTACAGTTTCAGCCCAATAAAAATGACCTTTGGAAAAAATGACCGTAGTTTGACATTAAGAGCAGGCAAAGCCCAGAGATGATTACATGTGGTGATTCCTGCTGTATAGCAGGTGTGAAGTTACTTTAGTAAAGCAACAAAACGAGAGCAGGGATTGCAAACTGCCATGATGCACAAAGAAAATGCTTCTGTTGATTTTCTGTGTCCTTGATAATGGTTTGGTTGCACTTTCTTTAATTACAAGGAAGAAAGATCCTATTAAAAATGACTATGTGAATTGGAATCAGCCTGGATAAGGAAATAAAATTCTTTCTTTAATATTATGCGGGGTTAAAGCCTTGATTTTAAAGGAGCACCATTGTGTTTTTGATCACTAGTAGAACTACAGAGAAATCCCTTTGAGGCTAGTGACCTTATTTATAATTACATACTTACTATTGACTTTTTCTAGACTTGCCAGTAAAGCAACCTGCAAAACTTTCATCTGTGGTGGCATTATAAAATGTAAAGACAGTCAAGACCTTAAAATAGATTGAAGTAAAAAGTTAAAAAAAAAAAAAAACACCTAACAAGAGAAACACTGTGTTGTGCAATGTTTTAAGTATATAAGTCCACAGTTTTTTTTAGTAGTATAACACTTCATAAACTCTTCACTCTATCTGCAGTTTGATTATTCACAGCCATAAAAGATTTCCTGATGGCCGATAGATTCCTGCATGAAGATAAAAGCAGATGCCTGTCAGCCTGATAAAAACACAACCACCTCTCTCGGCGTGTCCAACATGCTGCATGGTGGAAGACGTCCTTTGTTGCAGGCCTAGCTGAGTTACATCAAGTCTACTACTTCAGGGACAGATCTAAAGCAACAGCACAATCTCAAAACCTGATTCAGATGACTCAATGTCTACTTGAATTAACATACTGAGTAAAGAAATGATGGGATGGAGTCATTAATATGTATAGTCTTGGGTAAGGGATCAAACAAAAATTCCTCTTCAATGGATCACATGAAGTCCACCTAATGACGATCTATCACTGTGTTATATTCACTCACATATGTGAAAGTTTTCTAAGTAGTGACAAACTGCCAAGATCAACATCACACATCGACCATCACAGGATTGATGGTTCTTTTGCATGCTGGAACCTCAACATCTTTACCATCAGATCAATGTCAGATCTGAGCATCACTCTATACATCATTACACTTTTCTCTTGCACCTGTTTAAACACACTCACAAATGCACACACACGTGGAAGACGATAACCACAAGAGTGTGCAGCTCTGACACAAGTTTGAATAACACAGCCATCCACCTGATACCTCATCTCAGAAAACCTCTCAGCGTGCTGAGAGACGGGGCTTCTGCAGCACATTGTGCTGCTGGAGCGGGAACTAAAACTGTAATTAAAGACAGTAGGTCTCTGCTTTCAGCTTTCTCCTTCGAGGAGCAGTGAGGTATCAAAAAAATGTGTTCGGAGGAGTGGTGGTGGGATCAAACCAGATGTTGATCTGCTGCTGTTCATTTGTGCTCTGCAGATGTTTGCAAAACTGCTTGAGGAGGTTAGTGAGGAAACAGAAATGACCCCAATCGTAATGCCAGCTAGTTCAAATCTTTATAATCTTAGTGATTCTGTCATGTTTGATTTGCAGTGTAGACTTTTTCCATCAGACAAAGACAATTTAATTACTTACGAATTTTATTGGATTTATATTTTGATGATCTGAGTTCACTGTGTTGTTACTTTTCCTGAATTGTAGAGCAAATAAATAGTTCTTAAGTCAAACCAAAAACCAATGCACCAGTATAAATGAAAAACACCATCATCAAATGTATCATTTTATGTATGTTTTTTTAATTGTAATAGCATGATGTATATATCAGTGGGAAATACTGTAAACTTCTCAGTCTTGGCCCAGATAATTCGGTCCCTTTTAGGCTCATAAAGTGCTCAAGTATCAATGATTTTATTAGAAACAAATGCTGCTGAGTAGCATTCATCCTAATGTGAGGTGACTTTGTGGAAGTGTCTGCAAAGACTTACTGAGGTTGAGATCTGAATGCAGAACATAATTTGCATATGTGTACATACGCACGTGCGCACATTTAAAAATCCACATGTATAAATACTCCCACAGAACAAGTGAGTAAATGACTGTGTGAAGCTGAGCTTCTCTCCGTCTAATCCCTGGGTGAATGGTATCCTTTGTGCCAAGCATTCCTCTGTGTCTTTCTGAGGCTTTCTGTGGATTAGACCCCACTTACTTCCAGGGGCCGCAGGCTAGGATCAAAGCAGGCTGAGCTTTTTGGGCTCGGATTGATGGCTACAGAACATAACATCTACACTCAGGTGAACATGCACGGAGGTGCCGTGAAACACGACACCACGACTGAGATGTGAGATAGTGACACAGGTCGCACGCACCCAGTGGAGGTCAAACTTGTGATAATCCAGCGCTGCACTAACTGCCACTATGCTGATTGATGGCAGAGCTGTTGTGGGTAAGATTTAAACCTCTGCAGTAAAGCAGATAAATGAAATGACACAAATAAAAGATTTTAATCTGGGTTTATCTTTGTCATTTTTACAGTTTGAATAGTGTGAGGAGCCTTTCAAGGTGTGCACATGTGAAAGACTGAGCAGAAATCTGGACTTCATTCCACTTGCCCAGTGCTCCAGACTTTAGAGTAGTTAAACCTAGTAACATAATAGACAAACAAAACAAACATGATGCCTGATCTCCAGTGACCTCCAAACACCCAAAAAGATCCACTCAGCGCCTGACCTTTACCCTGGCAGAAAATAAAACAGGAGATTCTCTTTAATCCATGTAAGACAACACAGAGGAAGCTTTTTCTATTTTCTTTTTTCTTTTTTTTTGTGACTGTACAATAAAGCCCTGGAATTACCAAAGCAGCCCACAGCAAGACTAATACACAAACACAGATAAGCGCCCTGAGATCCAACGGTAGGAATTAAAAATGCTAACATGGCGAGACCCTTCAGGCACACTGAAAATAAATGGATTTTATCCTCAAATATACACCACTATTAATGGGGAATTAGAGTCCTGGTGCACATGTTGTATTCAGGGATAAAACCCGCAACAGGAGCAGATATGCAGTGCGTGCAATGATGAAACTAATTACTGCGTGTTGGGATTTAAAAAGCTAATCTATGTATAGTCAAAGCTATCTGCAACATCTCAAACCTGATGACAAACTCTAACAGAAGGTATGCACAAAATGACCTTCAGAGGATTTCAGCACCACACAGATCAACATAATCACAGCCTGGCAAACAACAACGAAAAAGAGTTGATTGTGAGTTTTTGTTGACATTTCATCCCTGAACTCTCTCTTTCTTTCTTTCTTTCTTTCTTTCTTTCTTTCTTTCTTTCTTTCTTTCTTTCTTTCTTTCTTTCTTTCTT
>JAOWBL010005630.1:0-10064 GCA_028564865.1 Zenarchopterus dispar
TCCCGCTTCAGTTTGTTCACCTGGGTTAAGAGGAGAGTGGAACTGTTAGGGATGGAAATTTCCTGCCCTGTTAAGAGAACAGCTGAGATCTGTAGCTTTTTTGTTGAGGACTATTTTCAGCAGCGCATGAATGCCCATTTGGAGCTCCAGCAAGTATTTTAGGAGAATCTGGGGCTCCGTGAGTTTACGCCAGAGAAAGAACAAGTCTACTAGTGCAACTTGCTGCAGAAACTTCACAAGCAGACTCCATGTACTCCCTCACTCACTGTCTGTGACCATCTCCAAGCTGTGTCAAGGTTGTCTCCAATATTTATTCAAAACTTCACAACATCAATAGTTTTTTACAAAAAGAAGAAAGTTAAAAACTAAATTTATGCTTCCATCACTTGTGTTTGAACTTGATTTTTTTTTTTTTTCTGGCCCTGCTTCTATGATTCGTCACAGCTACACTGCTAACATCTGATGATTTGTGATAAAAAATATCAAAATTCTGAGCATCTTCTGATCTCAATCTAATTAGCTGATCACCAGTGACTCCAGCTGCATCCCTGCTGCTAGTAGGAAAAACTCCATTTGATCTATGGCATCTTTGAAATAAACAAGAAATACCACTCAACCCCTGAGGTTTAGAGAGGAAGACAAACACTAGACTGGTGAGATTGAAATGGCTCTTACCCGACTTTTAGCTGTGGAGATCTCTGCTTTCAGGATCTCTGGGTCGTATTTGCTGGAAGAGGACGATCTGGAATTCACTGTGAGAGCAGAAAACAGAAACTTTTATTAAAGAGCTCCATCTTTGTCGCATGCCAGTGAGATCTTAAAGTGAAGCAGCAATAACTAAATTCAGAGAAGGGAAAAGAGGTTCCTGCAGCTTTCTGAACATCCCTGAAAAGCAACAAAAGTCACAACTGTGACACGGAGGGAAAATGATGCAACAACACAAAAAAACAACAACAACAAAAAAAGAGCACTTCCTGAGGGACGTGTACAAAGATGTCTGACTGTGGATGCTATGAGCTGCTAAAGCTTGTTCAGAGGTAATTTGGTCTGCTGGAGATTGGGATGGATGGATGGATGGATGGATGGATGGATGGATGGATGGATGGATGGATGGATGGATGGATGGATGGATGGATGACGCAAATATACAGCTTTGTTCAGATGCAGAGGTTTTTGAATTTCACCTTTTCCTTTACATTACTGGAGTCGAACCAGAAACCTTCTTGCTGTGAGGTAACAGCGCTAATCACCCCGTGCCCAATGATTTAATTAATTTGTATTATTTACATAAATATTTGGAAGAGTGAATAGTTATTACTGAGAAAATTCTTGTGATTGTATGTTTGTGTTTGCACATCCTGGTTTTGGGGGAAAAAAATCTGTTTTGTTACATCTCTACCTGATCCCAAGTCATGTTCTTCTGTGAACAGATAATAAAATGACCAATGCTGCTCATTTTTCAAAATTTTCCCCAATTTTTAATTACTCGATCTAAAATCCGGCCTCGTCACTCACAGCTCGTCTGCGACGTGGACTTGTCCCTCCACACGTCGCTGAGCTGCCGGTACTCCTGCTGCGCCAGCCGCAGCCTCTGCTCCTTCACCTGGTAGATCTCCTTCTGGGCGCTGAGTGCGTCCCGGGCCACGGCCAGGTAGTCCCGCAGCATGGCCTCCTGCTCCCGCTGCCACTGGGCCCGCGGGTCCTCCAGCTGGGTGCTTTCTAGAGGAGAAGAACGTGAAGATCAGGAGAGTTTTGACCTGTTTCTGACGTTGAAATAAACAAATGTGTGTTGATGGATGTCTGGGGCCATATTAAACTTTAATGAAATGCTTGAAAAATATACAATCTGCATATTCAGGAAAGGAAGGAGTGTAAAGAATGAAAAAAGGGTGGTTTAGTTGAGCAGCAGAACTCACTGGTGTTGTGGTCGACATAGTACGCTCCGACGACGGGGTCGTACGCCTCCTCCCAGCCGACAGGCAGCTCATCTCCGATGCAGTCTGCGAACGTCAGAGGTTTTGTCTGCCTGAAGAAAACGGAGGGGAAAAAAAAATAAAAATGTAGAGATGGAATAACATCCATGTTGATTCACAAACAGCTGCTGTCCCTGGTATGGCAAAGAAACAGAACACAGAGCCCTGATCATGGTGACATCACAATAATATGATGACACCAATGGTCAGAATGACATGTTCTTCAGAATTGTGTTATTTAAAATCACCCATTAAGGTCCCTTTATCCAGGTTTAAAGTGCCAGGACAGCAGCTTGAGCAAAGAGGCCCAAATCTCCTCCTCTCCAACCTCCTCCTCCAGGAGGATGCCGAGGAACCTTAGTATTTCATAACTAAAATCATCTGGTCCTTACACAGTGTTAGTTCACTACTAGTCACATGACATATTACACAACACATTTTCTAGCAAAAACTAAGTCCAGAAACTGTGCAAAAAACTTAAGTACATCCCATAACATGATAGCTTGTAGAACCACATTTACCAGCAATAACTTGAAGTATCCAGTTGCTATGAGTTACTGTGTTTGGATTCCACTAAACTTCATGATGTGTATTATGGTCAAACATCTCCATTTTGGCCCAAAGGACATCATTTCAGCAGACTTGGGTTGTTCACATGCAAATGTAAAAACATTAGGCATGTGTGAATAGTTTTTGTCACTGTAAAGGAATTTAAATGATCTGGAAATGGTCTTATAACCCTTTCCAGACTGATGAGCAGCAACTATTGCTTCTTTGAGATTAAGTTTAACATTTTTCTCCTTTCCATTGTGCACCGATAATACCAAAACCACACACAGTTTCTGAATTTCACTGTAAGGATGGTTTTTTCCCCCTAATATTATAACCCGGAGGTGCCAGGTGGGTTTTATTACAAACTAATACTAAGTCTTTGGAATTGAAAGCGGATGCAGTTTTGTTTTTGTTTTTTGCATGACTGTACATATTTGTTTATTGTATTTAGTTCCATCTGCTCCTTTTAATGATACAAAAGTCTGAACTTGTTTAACACCTCATATGTTTTAGCTATCAAACATAAAAGTCTCAATATTTGAATTCACATTTACGGAAAGCTTTGATAATAAATATGTTACTTTTTTTTTTTTTTTTTACTGTTTGTGCTTGATCATTTATTTACTTGACACATGCAGACTAGATCCACTGAGCAGAGATAACCAAATGTTCAACACTTGTTATTTTTTGTTTTATTTGACACATTTTGCGAGATGAAAAGACAACTCTGTGACAGAGGAATTTCAGACAGGCGCTTCCAGAAACAGTCGTCCGTCATCTGTTGTCAACAGCCCAGGCACCTCTGCATCTGCTGCTGGCATAAATGGGTCACAGCTCTAATATGGGTTTCCTGCTGGAGACTACAACAACGAGATCAGTCAGCATCAGTCTGGCGCCGACTCCTCACCGAACAAATGTCATCAGCTAGTCAGCATCCAGCAGATAATTATTCATGCAAGATGATTCAAATAATAGATATATCCATCCATCCTCTCATTTTACGGCATCCCAAACAGGCCCTAAATTATTTTACGCATGTGAAAAGTTGCCTGTTTCTTTGCTTTCTTGACAGAACTCTGTCATATATAACAGTTACAGTTCTTTAATAAACTAAAACTTGTGTCATAATTTATGGTTTCTTTTGGATAAAAGGTAAAAGTCAGAACCTGATGAGAGAGAGGTCTGAACAACTGAAGTAAAGCATGCGTTTGTCCCAGCCCACTGTGTCTGTCAGAGCACTTCAACGAGCCTTGGATGAGGAGGATAGTCCTCTCGTCGCCTCTTTCAGGGGAGACGGGGAAATAGGGTGGAGCGGTAAGAGGGGGTCCCTCCAACAGCCCACAATAGGAGGAAACTGGTCTGTGGAATTCCAGGAGCAGCACTGACATATTGCCTGGAGGTTTCTGTGGCAACACTGGGCCTTACGGTGGCAGTATGCCGACTGCCCTGCAGCCAAAATGCCAAAACTAACCACCTGGAACCATAACAATGACTTTAACCAAGCATTTTATATAAACAGTTATTAATTTACTGAAGCACAAAAATAAAAGAAAATGAAGAAAATTGAAGAAAATGAGCCATGTCTAATTGGCTTTTTTTTTTTGGTTTTTAATTTTACAATTAAAACCCTAGCATTTTTCTACATTTAACAGTTTATCCTGATTAAATATGTGAAATCCTGTTATACAAATAGTCAGGTTTAAAACCAGATCAGAACCTTTATTTAACTTTTTGTAGATTTTATTGACATTTTAAATCTTTTATATTTTTATAAGTCTTATTGTTTGCCTTTTATTGATTTTCTATCGGTCACTAGTGGAGATGCAGAAGTTGCCATTTTCTTGGTTGAGTCTAAATATTTTTAAAGCTGTAGATTCCAATATTTGCCCATTCAAATTTTCTTTCAAAAACTACACTCACAACCAACAACCAACCAGTAAAAGACAGAAGAGACTGTATCTGGAAATGGTCTTTTACAAACTTTATTTGGCATACTAGACATGGCAAATAATGCTAAATTAAGTTTGTTTTAGCCACACTTAACCTTGGCTTTTCCTCCACAGTTTACTTTAATTAGTAACGATATTTCTCACATTAACGTTGATCAATCACCAAACCAATAGGACAAAAACTGTCTAGTCACTCCAGAGCATATTATTAGCCTTGACACAATGAGCGCAATAATCTGGTCTTTGTGTGCTTCTTGGCTAGGTCTCCCTCGAAAAAGAGATTTTTTCGCAAGTCACTTCCAGAGAAAATAAAGGTTGAATAAATACAATCACAATATGATAAGTAAAAGGAAATGACATAAAACTCTTGACAAAAATTCACAATGCACAATGCAACTAAATGAAGAAAAAAATGATTTGGTATTAAATTTTTTTTTAAAAAGTGCAACTTAGCTGAAGACTGAGTCACTTTACTCATGTAATATGAACAGCAACGCGACATCTTAAGCTAGTAAGATGGTCTGGATGGGCTCTCCACCCTCCACCCTCCCACTGCCAGAGTTAGGTTTCTCTACAAAGTTTGATGAATTTGTAGAGAAACCTGTGTTGTTTTCAATTTCCAGAAAGGATGGTTTCCATCATGCACCTCCCTGCAGCATCATCCCCACCATCTTTGCATTATTTCAGATTTTGTTAATGGAGACCAGAGTAGATGTATTTCATTTTCAGAGAATGAGCAAACAACCAGTAAGAACAAAAACAAGGAATCATCTCTGGCATGTCTACTCCACTGCTTTGTGTTTACTAACTACAAATATGGACAAAATAAAAATTAAAAATAAATAAATAAATAAGTAAGTAAGTAAACAAACTGAACTGATGAATAATGGAGGAGGCCCTGGAAAGACCCCGTCAGCTACACTCTAAATTTAGTCCAGGAGGACAGAGAAGCTGCTGCCAACTGTTGATCCCAGAGAAAGTTAACTGCTTGGGTACCTGCATCCAAATAATTGATTCCTCTCTTTTTTCATCTTGATTCCTCCCACACGATTGCACAGCCAAGAGGAGTCGATGACCTACACTGGTCGCTCTCCATCAGTTTCCCATCAGAATGAGGACCTTGCCGGCAGCATCACTGTCAGTTATTTAACCACTTGTTGAGCTCCTCACATGGTTCAACCGTTTTATAACTTGGGACACAAAACTGGCTCAGCAATAAGTATTTGTCTAGACTTGTTATGAATACAACACAACTAAAAACTCAATCCTTGATATAAAATCCACAAATATTGTGGTTCTGAATCTATGCAGTCAAAGTAGCATCTCTCATGCTACTCATTGCATTAAAAAATACAGTTAATAACATCTACATATTTTGTCTGAAAAAAAAAAACCTTCACCCAACTTCCACATACACTTTCTTTTTTAAATATAATACACTTATAATGCCTTTTAATTAAAAAAAAAAAAAAAAAAAAAACATAATTTATATTGACCTGGGCTGGGTAACCCTACTTCACCTAAAGAGAGCTGGAACAGGCTCCAGCAGATCCCTGTGACCCAAAATAGCATTAAAAATAGTGTGTAAATTATTAATTAAAAATATATATTATTGGTTCAATATTGGGCTTTAGTTGTCAGCCCATAGCCAAAGCCCAGGTATCAGAATCAGAAAGAAAACAAATAGTATCAGCTCATCTCTAATCTTTTTTTTTTTTACAGCAGTTTGGCTCAATGCTCGGTTCTGTCAAATACTGGCTTCAGCAATCCAGACTACAAGCCACAAGTTTTATTTTGTTTGTTTTCCACTTCAAATTATCCACATTTCTGAGGTAATTAAGGTTTTGCACATTCTCGGCTTAGGACCCAAGAAGATAATGCCTTATATAACTGCTAACCCAACATGCAAACACCATCCATTAACCAGAGGATGTGCTGGGGGGAGGGAGGGCTCCAGTTACTAAATGTTCCCATTCAAAAGCATGACTTTCAGTTAAGAGTTTTAATGTCACATGAAGGACTGCATGTTTTTTAAGAAGCTTATCTCAGATTCCAGCAGGAAAATACTGAATTCTTGTGATGTTTTGGCATCAAAGTGGTCAAAAATTAACCTGCAGGATATCAAGAGTTATCACATCAACCCAAGAGATTTAAAATACCCTCCCACCACCCAAAAAAGAAAAAAGTGACTGAGTGACTCAAACGGCACAGCAGAGAAATACTCAAAGTGCGTAAATTCCTGAAGATGAAATACAAGGCTTCAGACTGCATGTCACAGCAGTCCAAGGTCCAACTGTAAAATAAAAACACACAAGCAAATCCATCCCAACTACCCCCTCCTTTCATACACACACTATCATCGATCATGTTTCACTGACAAAGCATCCAAACAGAAGTTGATATGATCATAAAAAAAGACAGCCAGTCACAGGCTTTCTGCACATTATTCTCTGCGTACCATGGGAGGCGTGTTATCTGACAGGATGCATTCCTTTCACCTGACGATACGCATTCAATGCGTCACTACAAGGGTGGAATGTGATACTGCAGTCTGAAGGAGTCATATACATCTCCAGTGTTTTTTGTTTGATTGTTTGTTTATTTCCTGAGGACATTTAAAGATTTTATTTTTTCCTTTCTTTTGTTCTAGGTTTTCTTTAACTTCATGTACTGAAGTATTGTTCTTGTTCTGCATTTGTTTCCAGACAAAAAGAAGCTCAAAAGAGAGCAGACGAAATTTCAAAATATCAAAGTTGAGTTACTAAATATGAACAGATGATTTCTTAGGATGTCAACTTCACACACTACTTGGAAGTCCTTTGCAGCTGCAGGTATAATGAATATTCAGATGAAGGACATTAGATATCTGTACTCTTCCCCTCTACAAGTTGAAAAGAAATACACACAAAAGTTGTTTGCTGGTGACAGAAGGCGTGTGATCTTTCTTCATTCCTGAAACCGGACTGTAACGGGAGGAGCTGCACCAGGAATTCAAACCATTGAGTCCATTTACAATCACGTCTCCAGCCTCAACCTAGTATATCGTTTCCTTCTGCCATTCCTGAGAATAACTTGATGTTTGGTTCTTTTACTTAAACTACGTGTATCACAGTTTGACAGCTGAACTGCCTCTGACAGTTATCAAAAATCTTTAATGGTGCACATTTTCCAAATATATCTACTTTTATTACATGCAACATAAGGCTCATATTTTTTTTTTCATTTTCATATTTTTGTCCTGTGGACATTACGCAGTCCTTCCAGTTACTGACGATGACTCTCTGCAAGAGTATTTTTCTTCTTCTTTTTTTTTTTTTTTTAAACAGACCATCCAAAGACCCATCCAAAGAGACCACCCAAAGCCATGCATTCATCCTTAAACTATCACTTACACGAGTTTGGTTTGTGGAGGCAGCAGTTGAAACAGAGAGACCTGTCTGAGGACTACTGAAATATTCCCAGCCCAGCTAAGAGATATAGTGTATAATCTCTCCACCATCTCCCAGTCTTTCCCAGAGCCTCCTCTAAATTGTACATGCCTAAAACACCTCCCCGAGGGAAGTATCTAGAGGGCATCCGAGACAGATGCCTGAACCATCTCAACTGGCTCCTCTTGACGTAGAGGACCAGCAACTCTACTCTGAGTGTAGTGAAAAGTCTGAATTACTGCTGACACTGCATTGATCCACCCATCTCACAGTCAGTTAAAAAAAAAAAAGAAAAAAAAGGAAAAAAGAAAAAAAAGAGCAATGAATGAAACATTAAGTCAAGTAACCTATTGATTTCTCAAGAGAGGTTTTGACCACAGTTGTCCAGAAAGCCATCGGGAACCCAGCATGTCAAGTTAGCACTGACTACCAGCTCCTTCAGCCAATCCCTGCCGAAATATCTACAGAGCTGCCGTGAGACGTTTAGAGCCGAATATCCTGTTTCACATGTTGACTCGATGGCAAAACCAAATATTACTATCAGGTTTAGCCGACACTGGGTTAATACAAATTGCTGATTACTTCGCTAAGCGTGCAATTTCGTATAGGAAAGTGATAATGGCTAATCATTGGCTGAGCTGTCAATCAATCATATTAGAAATAAATGTAAAGCTTTAAATAACATCTTCTGATGTGGTACAAAAGAATTCACCCTCCTCAGAGTTGTCATGGATGTGAAATAAAATGATACGACCAAAACATTTTTGAGCCACACTGTAAATATGTATATTTCTGGCATAAACGTTGACGCGTTAACATGCGAGTCAGTGGAGAGCGACTCAATTTTGCAGCTTGCCTCTAGTGGACACTCGAGGAACTGCAATGAATCTTCGTTCTGCATCAGCCTCAACCTGGAAGTTAGATGGTTTGCACTTGGTCAGTCTCCCTTCCCATTCTTCACCTACTTCTGAAGTAGACCCCGAGATACTTGAACTCCTCCACTCAGGGTACCACCTCATTCCCAAATCCATGCATACACTGGAAAATGGCTTTTGAATGCTGTCCACCCTGCATTATTGGGTTAATATTGTCCATAATAAGAGCTGTTAAGCAGGGAGAACACGCTGTACAATTATAATCTCAGTAGCAGTACAAAAACAGTTTTGTGATATGCATAGTTTAAAAACACTGAGGTATGAATCCTCCTGAAAGCTCAAATTGATGAACTAAGCTTCAAAGAATTTTTTTCAACTATAGCTATTTCAGTAATTCAAAGAAAAAAGTGCACCCTTCTGTAGAATTGTCATTTGTGCTATGCTGCATTATTTTTCCACTTAAGAACAACATCAAAACACATTCCAAACTAAAAAACATTCCAGTCGTTCTTAACGCTGTTTTAGGAGCTACCATAAATAAATAAGTAATGGGAGACTTGGTTAAGTATTAAAAACGAGCACATGGCAGCATAGAGGGGGCCAGTGTCTGTTCTGATCCCAGTTAACAGTTTGCAGGGCCTCACGCTGCACTTTGACCCTGTGCACCTTGGCAGGCAGTGAAAGGGATTTGAGATGAATTGGACCTTTGGTTGGCAAGTCGGCGCACTGCTCGCTCCTTCGTGCCGTGTGTTTCAGGAATGTGTTTGTGTTTTTTTTTTTTTTTTGTTTTGTTTTTTCAGGACCTTGTTTGACGAGGATTCATGCTCTGTGCTTTAAGAGTTTTAAGTGTGGACAGGATCACACCACCTGCCATCATTAACAGCACAAATAACTGGAGGCCCTGAACACAGTAGGGGAACCTCCGTTATATTAAAACAAATTATTTTCACATCCTACAACTGCTTTCTCAGTTTGGCAGTTGGTTCTTTAATCAATTAAATGTAAAACTGTCAAACAAATCCAATCAAAACTAAGCAACATGAGTAATTCTGAGTTGGTCCAGAGTTTTCTAGAGCGTGAGCTCTCAAAAAAACTTTTTTTTTTTTTTTTAAGTCAAGCGAACACACAATCATATACAGCCTCAGATATTTGTGGTACACCAAAGGGTCTTCAATGTTTTACAAAGTGTGTCAGAGAAAGTATAAGACAAAACAACTTACAAAACTCTGCAGCTGTATGGGCTTTATTTGCTGCAAATAATGTGCATCCTCTGATTTTATATATATA
>JAOWBL010005632.1:0-11141 GCA_028564865.1 Zenarchopterus dispar
CATACATACATACATGTCATTTTATTTTGAAATGGAGACAAACTACTTCCTTTCTGGCGTTGCCAGCTTGACGTAGCTCGCGCCAGTTTGTCCGAGCGCAGCCTCGTGAGTGCAGTTCAGGCGGTTGTCCAGGCGGCTGCGTGCGCCGCCGTTCCCGCCTGCGGTATATAAAGACGGTCAACGGTCACAGACCACAACGGTCAGCAGCTTAAAACGCCAACGCCGTGTCATTTATTTCCGCAAGCATTTCACTTCTCTTCTACCGGACACCACCGGCATTTGTGTCTCGTCACAAGCCGGGGGAGGGAGAGGGGGGTCCAGCCCGGGGCGAGCCAGAGAGAGGACCGACCAGCATGGACCCCCAAGCGAAGAACCGCACCAACAGCGGTCGCCTGGCCTCCCTGGGAGCCGACGGGGGTGACTCGGAGTCTGGAGCCGGCTCCGAGGAGGCTGCTGTGGGTTGCTGTAGCGACACATTCAGCAGTCTACCCGACATGGAGCAAGAGGCTCTGGAGGAGAAATTAAGAGGACTGGCGTTCAGAAAACAGACCTCGTATCGGTGAGTCGGGGGCTGGGAGGATGCTGGGACAGGATGTCGGTCGCAGCCATATATGTCTCCGTACTTATGTATTTGCTTGTTTTGACGTTTCACTGAAATGTTTTGATAGCCCTCGTGTTTATTTCACACGTTACACGTAGCGGACACGATTGTGAGAGTGGCGAGTGGGCTGGCTGGAGCTTGTAAACAAAAACCCAGGGAAGGATGTAAACCAGAGGTGACACAGTCCAGGTTATGTTGTTGGAGGCTGAATTCCCACAGAAAGATGAGCAGGTTGTGGTTTCCCCGTCTTGTCCTGCGTGGAGAACCGTCAGGTCCAATCACCGACCTGCCCACGATGTTTTACATCCACAGACACTAAGTGTACGTGGGTTTTCGTTCGCTACGTGTGTTGAAACAACCCCAGGTTTGAGCATGTGGATGCAGAGAGAGAAGAGTATTGATTTGGTGTGTGTGTGTGTGTGTGTGTGTGTGCGTGTGAGTGTGTGTGTGTGTGTGTGTGTTAGAGAGAAAATGCCATCAGCAGCCTGACACCCAAGCTGCTGCTGATAGGGAAAACTGGCCTGAACACACACTCACACAGCAGTATCTATCTATCTATCTATCTATCTATCTATCTATCTATCTATCTATCTATCTATCTATCTATCTATCTATCTATCCTGTTTGTTTCGGATTTTAGGGTCTTTCAATGCCAATAATGCTGAAAATATAAATTAAAGCTTTGTTCAGTAAATTTGATTTTACAACACAAATAACTCATCAGAGTTTATGCCAGTAGTTATTAATGGCTCATTAAAATGAACTAAAACTCATGGAAGTTTTACAACGAGAAGGAAGGAAATTCTTTTAAAAAGGGGATAGTGTGGTATGCAATAATCTTATCTATCGATCAATCCGTTTGATAGATAACAGTTTGTCCTTTTGAGTGTTTTTCATGTTTTTTCTGGGAGTATCCACATGTTTGTTTGTTTTTTATCACAAAGACACAGACCAGCCAAAACCCACCCTTGACTGTGTCTGACTTCCCATCTGTTCACATTTATTCTTTTTTTTTCCCCTTTAGTGAAAAAGTAAGGTTTCCAAGATAATGTGCCACCTGGGGAGTGTTGCAGTTGGTTTGTGACTACGGGGACACATTATAGGTGGGGGGGGGGGACCCCAAAAAACTGTACCAAACCCCTGATGTCAGGAGCGGCTGACATCAGGGGAACAGCCAGTCTTGGAAGTAAACCTGAGTTGGGAGAAATATTTTTGACAGTGTCTGCATGAGAATTACATCATAAAAGCAAAAAGATGTGTGGAGGTGAGCTGAGCAGTCTTCACCTGCAGAAGAATCCCCAAATTTGATGCAATAAAAGCTGAAAGAAGCAATTATAAAAAAAATATGAAATAGTCAGGTTTTCATACCCAGTAGGCAGGGAATTTTTTTTTTTTACAGATGCTCAATAAAAGTTTTGGTCATTGTAAACCTCATGAAGGGGCTGAATTCATTTATTTTTACTATTTCTAACTTGTCTTTTGTGTAGTAGAAGCTTTCTGATGCAAACACTCTGCCTCTTTAGTTTTTGCTAACAATTAAATGAACAGATCAATGGTCATGTTAGCTTAAAATAAAGACAGAAATCTTAATTCCTGTCTTTATTAAATAGGAAGCAGCCTGGTTCCTTGTCACAGAAAACATATCCCCCCTCGTTTGTTTGATGTAATCTGAGTAAGATGTTTTATCTTCTGCATCTCCATCATCAGTAGTGAAAGTAGAATTAGTTCCTCAAGTCTATCAGTTGATAAGCTGGTTTTAATATTTTATAAACCATAAAGCACACATGTTACAGAAAACTCCATTCTCGATCCATTTCGTTTGAGAAGGAAACATTTGGCTGATTTCATAACAGACAGAATTTATTGATTTTCCCGAGGTAAATTCTGTCTGTTATGGTAAATTTCAGAGGAAGAAGATGCTTCAAAATATTGGCCAGATGTGTGAAGTCCTTGCCTGGCCAGCCATACCCGTTCACTTTCTGAAAATTTGCTCTCCTGAGGTGGGTCTGGTACCCCTCCCATTCACAGCATTTCCACCGGTACAGGATGTACCGAACCAATGGTAGCAACAGTCACTCAGTAGCACTCCTCCACTCAGCATACATGACAATACATTTTATAGAAATAAGGTTGGTGTTTTCTCGTAGAGCAGTAAATGTCTCTTTGCCTCAGTCTTCCAGAGGTTCCAGCCAGTTAAGCTGTTATACGTTGAATCGTTTTGAGATTTGACTGTATTGCAGTGGGCCCCAGATAATCTGTGAATTTTCCTCCGTAGAATCACCCACGTGAAGGAAAAGGCATGAGCTGGTCAGGGGAGTCGGTAGTTTACATAACTTTGAAGTGGCCAATGCCAAAAAAGTAAATTACCATATGTGGCGATATGAAAGAGGTCAGAAATGATCCTGTTGAACATCAAAGGCGGTTTGTGTATGTTTCGTGTGTGCTTTTGTGTGTGAGGTCGCGGTATTGTATGCTTATGGCAGCATGAAGCACGTGTAACCAATCTGCCAGAAATTCGTCACAGTTTGTCAGCGTGCATATTCCCAGAATTCCCTTTGTGTGTCCCTCCTTTTATCTATTCTTAGACGTCTCACCCATCTGGTTGCGTGATAGCCCTTCCTCACACTGAAACACAGTAGCTGTGTGTGTTACGCCATTCAGCCGGCACACCAGTGGGTCTGTTAGACCGTGCTTTGATTAGCTGGTCGGTGTCAAGCGGCTTGACACTCGGCCTGTAAGTGAGTCAGTGGTTTGTTTTCCCAGGCACTTCTTGCTTATCTCTGTCACTGACAGTTTGTTAGGATCATACATCTACAGTATTGGGGCTCATAAATTATAATAAACCTCCGTTGTTTCCACAACCCACAAAAAGCCTAAGGCAACAGTGGCCTGAAACACTCCCACTCCTGTATGCTGTTGTGTTGCATCAAAAGCCAATACCAAGATTCCCACAGTGTCTCATCCTTACTGGAATACGATATGAATGTGTGTTGAAATTAAATTATGAAATATTTAATGCATCTTAGAATTGCACTGAAGTTGGCATTATTGGGAGATTGGATATATCCCTTCTATATCATGTTTTCTATATAAAAAACTTATCTGAAAATGAAATTTTTAAACTTGTCAAAGCCAGACACACTAAGATATTTGGTTACTGCTTACAAACTCTTAATTCAAACCAATCATGTTCAAGTGAGTTGAAATTAAAAGACTACAGAGCTATTAATCGGTGAATAAAGCCTTAATTACTTTTTCTTTAACTGTTGTTATATTTTACATCAAAAATAAACGTGCCCATTTTTCTCCAGAAGCATATAAACATGTAAACGTCCTTGTTTTGCTGATTGAACTGATGTTTAGTATGTTTATGTGTCTCTAGCCAGGCCAGGACACCTAAGTCTTTTCCTCTTCGATACCAAAAATTAGCCGATCAGAAAACAAAGCATGTGACATAGGGAGAGTGACAATCAGACTAACGTCAACAAAATGCATCCAAAATGGTGTCCAGTGGAGTAGTAGTGTCTTTGGTTTGGTGCTTTCTGTCTTGAATGGGAGGAGTAGAAGACCCATTTCACAAAATCAGTCTAAATTTGGCTTTTAATGCAAAAAGCTGCATTTCTATCAGTCTCTGGCTGACACACCTCGGCACTGTGAATTATATAACATACAAAGCAGCTGCTTGTGAAGTCTGCAAATCACATGTAATAGCTGCTTGACAAGGTGTAGTCGGGGTATTTGGAGTGAGCAGATGTCTAAATCCCCTCTGATGAGCAGCATATTCAGTACTCTGCTGCAAGTCCAGTTTTTATCCTCAGAAGGCAAACATATGAACGGATTTTTTTTTCTGTCTCTGGTTAGTCGTAGTTACATTCATTAAATTGATTTGTTAAATATAAGCAATAATTTGAGACTGACCTTTACTCCCTAATGTCAAGCAGAAAAAGAAAGACATTTGACAGTTGGGAAATGATGAAATACGCTTAAGGTAAACAGGACAGCATAAAGGACAACAATACAGCACTGTCAGCTCGCTTTCCCTGCCGAGTCCTTCATCTGGGTTTTAGTTTGACGGCAGAGTGCAGATTCACTCTTTTCTACAAAGTGATGGGAGCTTATAGTGAAGATCTGAGATTTCCCTTCAACAGAGTAAGGATGTTTCACCCTTGGCTATGAAAATTGCCGCATTTTGTGATTCTCCTTCCTCTCAGAGCTGAAGAGCATTGACAGCTTTATTTTGTTACTGATTAGTTTGTCAGGCTGTCGTCATTGAGGTTGCAGATGTTCATCAAACAGTCGATGTGGTTCATTATACTATTTGTGCAACTTGTTTTTTCTGTTTTTTCAGAGGCAGATTGTTTTATCTGGTTCATGCTTTCATGTAAACTCATAAAATGTGAAGTGTGTTTGGATGTTTCTTTCTAGTACTTGATGTATTTTTTTTTATCATTTCCTTAATTCCTCTGCTATATTACTCATTAATACTTAGTGCAACTACTACGTCTTTGTTTTTCACCACTGAATCCTAGCGCGCTGTACTCATTGTGAATGTTTATTCTTCTGCTGTGGCCTGAATTATTAGTTGTCAATGAACAAATGTATACTATAATTTTGTGTAAACTTCAGTTAGGTCCTGTCTTGGATCAGATCAGAGTGTTAACGTTGATGTGAGCTGAGAAATGAGATGTTTCTCCACCTCTGGTCAAAAAGACGTCCACACTCAGGAGGAAAGTCATTTGACCTGACCACTATGCTTTTTATAGTCCCCTACCCCATGACTGTTATTGTCAAATAGTTACACGCCCACTACTGAAAGGCTTCAGCCCAAAAACATCACAGCACAGTTTAGAAAAAAAGAAAGTAACGAGAAGAATAAGGGTGGAGAACAGCCACTCGTCAAAGAAATACACGTATTACATACTTTTGATGGATTGTAAGATGTGACTGAGAGGCCTTGTTTTTGCATGACTATATTTTGGTTGATTGTTTTAAAATATAATTTTAAGATTTTTTTTTTAATTGACTGTTTTGTCTGGGAATTTTCAGAAAAAAAAATCTGAACTTCAACATTTGTCAGCCTATTTATAAAATTGTAGTAATTAATGTTACTTGAAGAAAGAGAAGAATGCTCCTTCAGTTGGGAGGGCTACGAGAACTGCAGTAGAGTGACAGGAGTCCTTTCAGTTTAATTGAAAATCAGACATACATATATGCATCCTGAACCATCTTTTAACAACAACCGCAGGAAGACCAGTCGAGCAGGGACTCCTGTAGTCGAAGTGGAAGATAAGCATGGCTGCCGCAGTCAGTTTGGTACGGCCTGATTTTCTGTTTTTGTGTCATGAAAAACGGTGTGACTGGGTAACCTGGTTAGAGAAGGATGACTCAGATTTTCACAACCTTTGACGGTGTGAAAAGTGTCGAGGCGATGCTGATTTTGAAAACCTAGTGGACAGACTAACGGGCAGGAATGATCAAAAGCTCAGTCTTAAAGAGATTTAATTAAAGGTGCCTTTCATGCATGAGGAGATGTCAGAGAGGCATCGCAAAAAAAACTGAGTATCATCTGAATATCAATGCTATGAGAATCCGTGGCTTAATTAAGTTATTTAGAAGGCAAACAGAAAGGACCCCAGCACTGAACCTTGGGGTACCCCCATGGACAGGTGTTGAATAATCTTTACTTGATGATGTCATTTAAAAATCGGAGTAACATAACTTGTCTCTACCTGGTAGATGAGGCAACTACTCCAGACCTATCTCCCTGCTGTTAAACATACCAGCATGACCTGATTACCCATGAGGGAAACTGTAAACAATCAAATGTTTTGTTTCATCACCCAGCTTATGATGTGGTGAGATTTCACCTCCGCCTTCCAGGGAAACGGTGCTGAAACTGCCACAGGACAGGATTTTCTAACATTATCCTTCCACTATTTGCAACCCACTTCACAAACAAAGGTTGCAATTAGTGTGTGTTCCCTCTCCACTATTACGCATTTTCACGTGTTATTAAAGACCGTGAGATACTGCGGAGTATGAAAAAGGTTGGAAAGACTCACTAAAACAAGAGAAAAGGAATAACATAAAAGCTTTGAATATATCTCATGTCTCTGCTGCTGCTTACCACCTGCAGGGGTAAACAGTGATCAAAGGCCTTTCATCATCTGATGCTGCCAAATTATAAAACACCATTCAGCTTTCAATTAGGACAGGATACAGATGAGAGCGGGAGAATAGAGAAATGAAAAAAAGATGGCCAGAGAGTGACGAGAAAGAAGGCTGAACATACAAAGTCAAAGGAGAGTCATTACTCAAGAAATATGAAAGAACCACTGAAAAGCACAAATGAAAGGGGTGATAGTAATGACAGAGTGGTAGTGACGCATTATAAGGCAATTACTTTATTACCCAGCGGAGGACCACATTACATGAAGCAATAACAGTTAACCTGCTCTAAAAATAAAACCCGACTGGTGACTTGTATGAAACAGTGTAGAAACAAGGCTTTTAAGGTCCCTGATATATATAGCACAATTACAGTCTCAGCGGCTGCTTATTGATGCTTAACATAGTGGTGATACACTCGCCAGTAAATGAATTTAAAGTGCAGATTGACTTGTACAGTAGAAAAGCTTGGTTTGTATTATAGGTCGTAATAGATTTTATAATGTACTACTTTACTTTGGAGCTCTCAAAGGGATTCATCAATTTTTAAGGCTGTGACCCGAGTTTACAGCCGTTTTGTGTGAACAATATACACGGGGCAGCGACATGAAACAGCCAAAAGGAAAGAGGGATTTCAGATTTAGAAACCCCTGTAATGTCATTCTACTTACAGTAATTGTGTAACAGCAGCATGCCACAGAGCAGTACAATAGCTTTGGCTTTTCCCTTGGGAAATTAAATCTGAAAGGCCAGAGCAAAAGGAGTACTAAACACACATAACAGGGCAACAACAAGAAACCCTGCTGCTTGTTCAAAACAGATGCAGTTAAAGTACGAAAAACAGGAAAACAGGCATTATGTTTTGGTTAAAAACAGAAAGTGCCAATTATGAATCGGATTTGACAAAAAATATAAAACTTGCTGAAAAGTTCTTCTTTGTGTTCGGATGACAACGGCCAGTAATATTTAGTTGCCAAACTAAATTTTCCCAGTTTTAAGGACACTCAGAGCTGTGGGTCTAGGGATGGCCAGTGTCCGTCTGTTCTAGTTTGTATCATTTAAAGCGCTGTTCTCTTCCAACATAATAACCAAAAATTATATCTCTATTAGAGTGGAGGTCACACCACCCCAATAATGACAATGTCAGTGGCCAACAGTTATTTGGATCACTTTTGGAGGGATTTGATAAACAGTTAGGAAAAGGAAACCATCAAAATGCAGCAGGAGCACAGCTCTCTTTTGTGGTACTGAAATATGAAAACCTCCAAAGTTGTGGTTGTTATCATTCATATTTTATATACTAAGAATAGATAATAACTAAAACTTCTACTCTCAATGTTGTATTTGCCAGTTCTGCCTCTCTTATATCAGATAATTGATGACAAAAAGCAGAAAGTTACGATCAATTTTCTACGAGCATTTTCAGTCTGAAATAAATTACTTAAAACAAACTTGAATTAATTTAAATTTAAATAATCATCAAATATACTGTGACAGACTACCACGCTGGTTTATATTTTACTGATGATTGCCATGATATCATTAAATTGTAATGCACTCATAAAAACACTGTTACTAGAGTGGTACATTTTTCTAGCTTTTTTTTGTCCATCTTTGACCCTGGGTACAGCTGGAGCCTGCAGGAAGTTCTCGCTGTGTCTGCTTACAACCATCACTCAGCAGCGTGGAGGCTCACATCTGAATCCTTATTGTTATAGCGTCGAACACCAGGAGAGCTTATGTGAGGATGTTTTTATAGCTCTGCAAGACATAGGTCATGCTCAGAGGTTTGACTCAAGGCAACTAACCTTCTTTTTCTCAGTTCTTAAAGATGTTTTACCTTCCAGTCAGAAAGTAAAGTCAGTTCACCAGTGTACAAGATTTAGGCCTCCATTCCCACCTGCACATGGACCTAAGACGGCCTCAGAGACAGAACTGGTCTTATACTGGAGGAAACAGTGCACAGATCTGACAGGTTTGAGGCATAAATGGTAAAAAAGTTCAGATGTATAAGTTTGCTTTAGGTACTGATATCCAGGATGTGTCCTGGTTGGCCAACACATATGCCTCTATCAAAAGTGAACAGTGAAGACTACATGTCCTTTTGAGTGCTTGGCAGGTACAGTAGGAAGGTGTTTGCTACCTTCATGCTGGATAACCAGAGTGCATGTCAGTGTGGTATGAAGCACGTTTGCTGCGGACAAGAAATCGCTCCAGATGGCGGTTAAAACTCCAGAGAAAATCACTGGCTGCCCACTGTCCTCTCTGGAGGACATGTCCACCACATGCTACATCAGCAGAACCACCACCACCCTCAAAGACAACCTGGCCATCCCCTGCTTTGAACAGTCACAGTTTTTTTCCCCCCTCAAGCTTTTTGTAGATAAAACTAGAAAAACACGGAGATCACTATATCGCACCTATGCTGCTCCACCCACACTTGAAGTAGGGTGCTTTCACACCTACAGGCCTTCGTCTATTTAAAACAACTAGAGTTTAGCTTGGTGTTCATATACTTATGGTACTTGCTGGGAGACCCAGAACAACTGGACCAACAGCCCCAAAAAAGAGGTGGCCTAGATCCAAATTAAATGGTCAACTCTGGTTCGGTTCTCCTCGTGAGAATGTATAAACAATCAATAGTCTGAATATTAATCGATCTTGTTTTATGATGGAGACAATCGACCGATAACCAGCGAGGACGTTAATCTGCGGTGTGATACATTAAGTTTACACACATCGAATGATTTGGACCCAAATAAACGAACTGAAGGCATTAACGCACCCTTAATGACGTGCAATACACTGTTACAGGTTTTAGCACAGATCTTATTATATTATTCATTCCAAATGTAATTTCTGCTGCTCATATTCTTTACCCCACGTTTTATGCTTGCA
Source organism: Zenarchopterus dispar (assembly GCA_028564865.1). NCBI lineage: Eukaryota > Metazoa > Chordata > Actinopteri > Beloniformes > Zenarchopteridae > Zenarchopterus > Zenarchopterus dispar. Next base: position 9,668 of record JAOWBL010005632.1, read on the forward strand.
TCATCAGTGGATATTTTAATTTTGATCTACTCGTGGACAGTGATCACAAGTTAAGTTTTAGTTCTGCAAAATTGTTGAAGGAATAAGAAACTTTGACGTACCATGTCAGGAAGTGTGCGAGTGTTTAATTGCGAGAATATCTTCATCCTACTTTGGGAGTGCCCAGCTGTTGTATGTGGTGTTACATTATTATGTATCACTGGGGCAGTTTAGAGAACCGGGCCATCGTTAATGTTATTAATATCACTGCTGGTTTCACAAGGCACAATGAGTGTGTAATAATTGTGTTGCTTTGTTGTACTCAGCCGTAGAAGGTCTTGAGAGGAAGTGAACGGCTCTTGTGGCTTGCAGACATTTTGTGCCACAGTGAGGTTGCCATTTTTAGTCTTTTACAAAACATGACAGCAAGCATGACGGATGGACTCAGCAGCAGGAGCTAATAATTTATATATACAGTTCTCCCCTCCATCTCCATTACTTCTGATGGTTAAAGTGGATGCCAGATAAAATCAATAAGGAACAAGAGCTGTCACCTGAATATACCTGCTCAATCTACAGCATACGCAGTAGAAAAAGCTGCCCCGATGTTTTTTTTTTCTTTTTCTAATGGTCCAGCCTGTGTTAAATTCAGTGGAGCACTTGGCTCACATCTCACAGCTTGAAGACACTCATGAATTTTTAAACAGATGATCAGAGCACCAATTGTTGATGAAATACAAGGCTCACTGACACAATTTTTCTTCCTTTCTCTCCTCAGCCTTAAATATGCACGCATGTTTAGAGTTTTCCTACATTAAGAAAAGAAAGAAAACAGAGAATGAAGTAATTAAATTAAAGTAACATGTATAATCTTGTAGCGCATGTGTATGAGTTTGGTGTGTTTATCTGACATTTGCTTTTAATTCACTGCTGTGCTGCAAACCCCCACTCTGAAATTGTAAATTTAAATTGCTGGAAGAAGTTGTGACAAATGCTATAAGAGACAGATCAGACAGACAAATATGTTAACAGTGTTTGGTCTGGTACTTTCTTTACTTTCAGAACAGCGTGGCACAGATGGCTCCCACACACAATCGATTACGTGATTGATTTCCAATTGGCATTCTTTATAATAGGCCGTTTTGTAAAAGGTTTTTTTTTTTAACCCCTGTACAGTTGTTGGGGAAACACGTTACACAAGAAGTTCAGTTTCCATGCCTTTATGAACCCTTTGTGCCTCAGATATTTTGAGTGTTATCTTTCCTCTAAGACCTCTTTGCCACCGCAATAATCGCAAAAAAGAGGTTAAGGCTGTCATGTGATTAAAGTCTAAGAGTTTCTAGATTAATGTTCATTTTTTCTAAATAATATCAATTTGGGATTTTTTTTTTCAGTAAAATGTACAAATCACAAAGCGCCCCAGTGTACTGAATTGGGAATTGATTACCATAGCAACAGCTTTAAAGTATTTAGGTCAGCTGGAATGTTGCATCAA
>JAOWBL010005632.1:11241-31271 GCA_028564865.1 Zenarchopterus dispar
CCCAGTGTACTGAATTGGGAATTGATTACCATAGCAACAGCTTTAAAGTATTTAGGTCAGCTGGAATGTTGCATCAACTAATTATTTTAGTTGTAAATAAACTGTAAGTCTGTTTTGAGACACGTGAACAGGTCTTGGCGTCTTGCATGTCTGCTGTGGTGTTAACTCCTCTTGGTCTCTGAATAGGATCAAATAGTATCTGTTATCCTTTTTTCAAATCAGCATTTAACTCTAAATCGCTTTTTTTTTCTTTTTTTTGGTCAGGATTGACACTTTTAATTGGAAGAAAACATTTTCCTGCTCCCCTGAATAACGAGCGTGTCTCAATAATGACGAGTTTCTATCCTGTTTTATGCTGTTCTCTCTGCACACATGCTGTAGCCAAGCGGGGGCATAAGTTCAACACCCCTACCCTCTTCAGACACCACTTTTTCACTTGGCTGGTGGTGTGTTTTGTGAACATTTACGCGTATCTGTCATTTTCTGGAAGATGACGACTGATGAAGTCTTTTTTTGGAACAGCGGGATCTCTGACTTATCTCGCTCTCCTTTCCTAGCCTTTTCAGGAGTGCTTGAGAGGGCGAGTGTTTAGTGCGTACGTGCTGGTGTGTGTTGGGGTATTTTCCCCATAATGCAGTGTGCCGAGGCATTAAGAGGGATTGGCTAACAGGAGCCGCTCCTTATTAGTCGTCTGGCTGACTGTAAGAGGCTTTTCGTGCTTTTAAATGAGGCTGGAAAAAAGAGGGCAAAACAGAAGAGAAAAGAGAAGTGACTCTTGGTTGTTTTAATAGAAGAAAAGAGGAACCTAGCTGAAGGGAAACCTTGTTTTGAAAGATTAGTCAATTACTTCCTTTCCCCACCAGACACTTATCTGATTATGAAAGGAGAGCTGGTTTCACTTATTTGGCCCTTTATTTTCAACGAAGGATAGTCGGTACAGGTCATCAGGTGTTGTATTTGTGTAGGTAAACGAGGCGTAAAGGAAGAAATTGTGTCAGTTGTAGCAAAAGAAAATGATGACATTTTGCCAGTAAATCAACAACTGTAGGTAAAACCACATCAGTACAAACTACAGTCATCTAAATACCCATAATATAGTGCAGCAGATCTACAAAATACAACACGACCAAACAGTTTCCCTGGTCACCTTTCCATGCCACCTTTTATACAGTGGGTGTCTTGTTTACATTCCTCAGATGTAAAGGAAAGAGGCACAGGCTGAGAATAGGTTGTAAATTTTGTCACAGTCCAGCACAATGTAATGCACATCCCTGTGAAAAATAATTGCCAGCCCTAATACTAATCTTTAATGTTTCAAAGTTGAAAGAGACACCAAAAAAAAAAAAAAAGATTTAATTTTCATGCTTTAGTCTGAAGCTTTCTCTTTTTTCATTGAATTCTTGCTGGCAGTTTTGTTAGATTATCCTAAAATGGTTTGTTAAATTTTTTCTTTCTCTCCACCTAAAACAAACAAAGCCAGCCAAGATGGAGCTGGACACATTTACTGACTGGATGTGTGTAAATGTGTCTGGATGGACAGCTGGCCCGGTGATTGATTGCATGGCTAATTGACTGACTCAGTGACTGGACTGGATTGCTGGCAGTTAGTGATTGCTGTTACTGATTGTCTCCAAGCTGCGATGAGGCCAAGCCTTCCCAACTTTGATGCAGTGGTCTTTGTCAGTAAAAGCTTTGTGATAAACTGAGCGGTAAACCGGTTGATTGGCTGGCTTGATCAGTGTGCTCGATGACTGCTTTAATGAGTGTCTGGCTGGGGGACTTGATGTCTGGGTTAAACTGTAGTAATTAAGTGTTTTGATTACTTGTTATTTTAGTTTTACAAGGGCTGTGACATTCTGATGGGGAAGAAGGAGGGGAATAATAAGACTTCAGCAATTGCAAGGGTTATTATTTTCTTTTTTTTATCATTTTGCATTTCCTTATCATTGCAGGTTTCTTTTGTTTTAATTTTTGTTGTTGTTGATGTTTACACAACTGACTTTAACTCACAAAAACACAAATGGAAGAGAAGAAGAGCTCACAGGTGGCATCAAATCAGAAGAGTAAACAGAACACAGCTAACTAAACAGATGACAGTTCAACTCCTGGAAAGAGCAGAGGGGAAGAGAAAGTCGAGCCATATTTTCTTGGTATGCATTTCATTTTGAAAGTAGCACCTGATCTCCCTCGCAACGAGCCCATCTGTCTCGATAATGAACCTGTGGAGTTGACTGCTGAGGTGACACTGACTTCATCACTGCCGCTCCAACCCCACCTCGCCTTCACTGCCCTCGCCACCGTTGCTCGCATGACAGGTATGCAGTTTTGTGTAACAAAAAAATACAAGTATAACTTCTGAAGATCATGAAAAAAGCAGAATAACAGGGCAGTCGTGAATGAAGATCTTGCTGATTTTTTTTAGTCTCGTGTGAAAGTGAATGAGTTTCTCTGGATTTTTCTGGAGTTCATTTAGTTTGACAATATAACTCAATTTTATGAACTAATTTTATGTTAGTAATGAACATTCATTCATATTGACCTAATAGGACAAATGATTATAAAAGTAAATATCAATTCACTAGAGCAAAGAAATAGTGACAAATGGCATCATCTGGAAGGACATTGCCCTTTGCGCTTCACTGAGAAGCATTTAAAGATGTGATTTGTGAGTCAGTGTAGACTCCGATCAAATATCTAGTAAGGTTGATATTTTGGAGCAGCCAGTGGGGAAGGAGTTTTAGAAACAGCGTCTCCATTTACACCTGGCATTAAAATATGTGCTTAAAAAATCCCATCCCAAATCACCAGTGCTTAGTGTGTGTTCGCACCTGGCATTAAAAGGTGTCACCAAATTTGTCTTGTAACTCTTCATACGAAAACTTCGACTGGATCTGACCTTCCTGCTTAATGTGGAAATAAATATGTCATTTTCAGTCGTTATTTTCAATCACCAAAGGCAGCAGCCGGACATAACTAGACTGTAACTCAGAAAAAGAAGAAAAATAAGCTGGAAAAAGCTGGGCAAATAAAAAAATGATATGTAGCTTACACTACAAATCATGGTGTTTTTACGATTATGAAGTGAGTCATTGTCTAAACTGATGATGCGAGTTCATTAGGTGGTTCCTGAACCCGCCTCAGGATCCAAATGCAAGAGACAAAATACGGAGACACGACAAGGTGACAAACAACAAGGGAAAAAAAAGCTTACTTAAAAAATTGCTGATGACAAGAGAGACTTATCTCCATATGGTTTGATGACATATAATATTTGCAACTCCTTTATGAAGAGCAAACTAATGCTACCACTTTGTGTGACCCCCAGTCAGGGGTCATACTTCAAAACTCACAAAAAAAATGTCCATGAAAAATCATTCAGTCTGAACTTAGCAGGTTCTTTCTCTGCTGCTTTTTTAAAATCATCCTGTAAAGTGATGGTTGTAGTAAATAGAGCTGAAAAATTAATAGACTTTAAAATCGAAGGTGGGACGCATGTTGTGAATTGCAGTGGCTACAATTATATGTTGTGTGTGCAACACATTTGATGAAAGCTTCAAACATTGCTTCACACTGGTTTTACAAAGTCACAACATGCTTGTGTAACAGTCATGCCCACCGTTCTCCACATGTACCAGTCACACCACTCAATCAAAAGTCCCACAGGTCTAGACACGTGGAAGCACAACATTTAAACACAATATTCAGAGAACTCGCCACTGTTTGATCTAAAACTGCAGATAAAACAGAATATCTGAAGAAATGCGTGCAAGTATTTTGGATTCAATAAGGTTATGTGCAGCACAAAAGAGGACTGCAAAACGCGGTGAAATTCAGTTTCCACAACAAGAGGCGACACAGTGAACCATAACTGACATTTAAAGAAGCTCCACAGGCTGCAGTCATGCAAAGCCACTAATGATGTTTCTGCTAAGTCAGTGAAGTAGACTGTGACTTCTGAGTCTGCCGTGACACCATATGAAGAAACCGATCCTGTTCTCGACTTTGCATCTAAAGACACGCTGTTTATGAACACAGTGACTAAATATGTGGTTGAAAACTTTCTCAGAAGTCTTGACATAAGACATGCTTTTCCCTGTTTGTTTCAATTTCCTTTTTTTTTCTGTTTTACTACTTGAGCCAATGGAATAATTTTCTGATACTTAACGGAAAATGAGTATTGAATAATTGATAATTAGAGTTGCAATATATGTCAGAGAAGCTGCAATTGTCACAGCGGTGAGGTTGTCTGGTCTGGGGTTTTGTCTAGCGTGCATTTCCTGTTTTATTTTGAAATCCCAATTCTCCTCTCGTTTCAGGTCACTTGCCCTTCCTCATGTGTCAGGTGTCTGATTGTCTTCTCTGATTCCTAATTGTGTCCACCTGTCCCCCCCTCAGGTGTATTTATAGTCTGCGTCTCCCTTGTCTTGTGCTGAAGTGTCTTCGTTCGTTAGTTCGTTGTTCACAGAAGCTGTCTCGAAGCCATTGCCATAGTTTGTTCTTTATTCTATAGTTCTTGTTTGTAAGTTTCTTTGATTTCATGTTTAGTTTAGTTATCTGTTTCTTAGCCTTTTTTCGTCCTATGGGATTGTTTTTGGTTCTCATCAGATTTTGTTTTTTGATAGTTTTTCTCATCCTTCGGGATCGCTTTTTATTTGATAATAAATTTTTGAAACAGATTTTCCTGCTATTGAGTCCTCGGCTTTTTCTGGGCATGACAGCAGTTATTTTGTCTTTAAGTCATTCAGGCCTACTGGAAAAAGTACAAAAATGTTTCATTTTCCAAGTAACAAAGTGCATTTTCAACTTCTGCCCACTAGAAACCTGGAAAAGTTTACCCCGAGTTTAGCTGCAGCTAATAGACTGACAAAAGAACATTATACTGTTGACATTTTCACATTTGTTTTTGGTGCTTTATCGTCTGATGTAATCGTCTTTTAAAGGAATATCCGAGGTTTTGATGGATGAGAGAGATTTGAGACCGTGTTGCCAAATGGTGCTGACTAATTTTGCGAAGCTCGCAGCCAGCTGCTACATTCAGACGAGGTCCACGGTCAAGAGGGATTTGTGTTTTACTGTGACCACTTCAGATGCTGCCAGAATGTTTTCCACTCGCTTTTTTTTTTCTTCTGTTCTGCATTTCATGTTTTCTCCCATTTTCTGTTATTTTAAACTCTTCTGTGTTTCTGCTTCTGTACCGGCCGTTGTGCAGCTCTGCTATTTATAGGTTTTAGTGTAGACACACTCCGATAAATTCTCCTATGTTCACAAACGTGCGCGCTACATGGATTAACAGGCCTTTCAGAACGGCCTCGAGTGTGCATGTGTGTCTACGCAGGTAGGATTACCCAGCTCTGATCGTCTCTCAGCACTCAGAAAGATGAGTCCCTACTCAAAGCTTTCTCTAACACACATGCACGCGCCCACGCATGCACGTACACACACAGGAACACAGACATTATATTAATGCTACTTTGTGCTTGAATAATAATTCATTTGTTTAAATCTCTCTTTCTCTTTTTTTTCTCTCTGCTTAAATGCTTTTGTCGCTTTTTTCACTTTGACGTTTTGTTGATGACTCAAACCAATGTACACGGGCACACACGTGCACGCCCACACACTTGAACGCTCGGTCATGACCCAGCAGACCTCAGCTGCAGAGACACGCTATAATTAATGAGACAGCATCTCTCTCTCTCTCTCTCTCTCTCTCTCTCTCTCTCTCTCTCTCTCTCTCTCCCTCTGTGTGTGTGTTTTGTGTGTGTGCTCGTGGATGAGTGGTGTTGTGCACTAATTGCTCAGGTTAAATGAGAGTCCTCAGTAAATGATTAATTTTATTAGCCAGCTGTACCCTCAGGTTACGTTGACAATACATTTATCTTTTTTTCACTCTCAATGTTTTCCCAGAAAAAATGTAATTTTCTTACATTTGTATATGAAATTCTTTGCTTTTGATCATGCTGTTTCTTCTTTTTTTCTTGCTCTGGTTTTGTTTTTTCTGCTTTTTAAAATTTTTTTATCAACTTTTGCTCCCCATCCAAGTATTCTGCTCTTTTATCTTTTTACCGCTCTGCTTTTCAAAATCTTTGCCGTCTTCCATATGTGTGTCTATTCTGAACAGTAAAGGTCAAATACAGATGCTCAGCGTGAATCTAATGCCACCCCCACATTACATGCTCGCTCACACACACACACACACACACACTGACAGACTGTGTAATTATGTAGGTGTCAGAGGAAGATGTGAGCGAGAGGGAGTACCAGTGAGAGGAGGGTAGTATCAGTCCTGTGTTCTGGCTCCGGTTCATGACATGTATTAAATGATTGTAGTGTAAGCCTTACATACAGCGTCGTCGTCGCGCTGCCGTCTGACTGCACAAATCTGCGCCCATTTCAGACATGTAAGGCGTGCCATTGATCTCGTGGCAATTGGATGTGTCATGGCTGAAGGAGGATTGGTTTTAACATGTCAGTTTTAACATGCCACAAGTTTAATTGCTGTTGTCACTTTAGTGAACAGACAGACGCAGCAGCAGTTGATTTAAACTGGTTTCTGTTCAGAAGAATCCGATAGACCAAGTTGTTAACTGTATGCTTTAAAACGTGATCCAAAATGTCTTGCATCTGAATGGATGGGAAAAAAAACTTTTTGAGTTTTAGCTTCTTGTGTTTGGTTATACATCAGTGTTTATACCGTCAGCTGACCTATCTGTTGCTGTTATTTTTTTAATGCAGCTTTTTATGAATTCTTACAGCAAAATGATACATTTTATGAAAAGTTTTAAGTCTGGGGTGTTTCTTTGAGCTCTACGACTTCTCTCACTGCCTTGACAGAGAAGATGGTGTATTCAAGGGAAATTTAAAATAACATATTTACAGATGGACCATTTGATAAGCTGGAGATCAAAATCAGCCACAATTGGTTCCTGACATCAGCTGATGGTGGCTCATATTTTTTTAATTCAGTGCATGCAAAATATGCACATCCGTCACAATGTTTATTCTATGTATTATTTATTTTTTGGGTCGGAGGGGCAGTAAATACACGAGCTGGGAAGCTTGGAGTACTGAGAAATTATTATTTTTTACTTGTTTTACTTCAGCAAGCACATTTTGTTTTTGTCCTTTTGTGGATCATGTTATTTAGGTGGGCGGGGATGGTTATGATATGAGGAAGGCATTTAATATTGTTTTCTATTTGACTAACATGACAGTTACAACTTCTTGGTTACATTTTTCCCCCCGTGGGAAAAAAAACCAGTTTATACTAAGAAGATATTGAAACTCAAAGAGAATGATTAATGTGATGTGGTAGTGAGAGAAATTTCACATACTCATGTTTCAGCTAGTTTCAGACGGGTGATGTTGTGGTTCATAGAAAAACTCTTAACAGCTGTGACATTCCTTCTGTTACGCCATTAAAGGAGACAAATCATGAAAATTATTACATCTGGAAAAACTCAACTGTGTCACCCTGTTTGGACTTGCTGAGGTCTCCAAATATGTCAGTCAGCGAGTCAGTCATTGGCACATCACACAATCTGTGATCAAGAATATTGATCCCGCCTGTTCCTCTTTATTTTTACCAATGCTGTCAACTTGGTTTCAACTTCACATGCTCAATAAAAATTTTAATTAGCTGTTCTTGATGTGAGTCTCTAAAAGCTGAAACTTATTTTACCGTGTGATTTTTTTTTTTCAGTCTTTTTTTCAGTCTTTTTCGAGCAGGGATGTTATAACCAAATACGATCATCTGATCAAGTGAATTATTTGACCTCTGATTCAGCTGCTGCTCTTGTCTTCACATGCACACAATTTTAAACCTGTTTCTTTTTAGAAATACAGTGTTTGAAAGTTTAAAAATTCATGGTTGAAAATGCAAACATTGAACTAAATGTGTTGAGGCTTCGCTCTTCAGTCCTTCACGAGGGAGCAAATCATGCAGCGAGCCAAGAAGGAAAATTGTTTCTCTGTTTGGTTGAGAAGGTTTCAGCATTTAGTTATAGCTCACCTGAACTCACCCCAACTCTCTCCACTGCTTTTATTTCCTGCCAGTGAGAGTATCAATATAACGTAGCATTTTAGATGCTTTTGATTTCTGTTTGAAAATGTATATTTTTGAAAAGTCAAAATCAAGAATTTGAAGTTTTATTAGATTGTAAGAACTGGAAAACTGAGAAACTGCTCTTTCTGGCGTCCATCCATCCATCCAACATCTAAAATATTAGCAGTTTTATTTCCATCAACCTTTTAAATGCATGTTTTAAAGATCTACATTACAGAAGGTGAACACATCATGAGATGAGGTGTGTTTTAGGAAGGTGAGAATGCCTATTCAGATCAGTTGTGAAGTAGTGTTTCTGTCATTACCAATCACATGGAGGATCAGCTGTTTTCCCTGGAAGAAAACATGATTTATAGTCTTTGACTCAGAAGAATAGGCAAAAATGTCCAGTCACACTGTGTTTTGAGTAATTGGTGGTTATTGTTTTTTTGTTATTTAAAAAAAAACACAGATGCTGTCTTGTTTTCAGGAACTCTGCTAAACTGCTTCTTTGAAGATTATTTTTAGTCATAAATACAGTTGTAACTATTAAAATCACGTCAGTTCTTTTTACTCATTATAGCTGGTTGAAATACATATTTCCACTGTATTTTTGGATTCAAGTAATTTAAAAAAAAAAAAGTTGGATTTGTAACTTTTTAGGCTCACACCTAAAAAGTTCATCCTCTTATTCAAAAAATGTTGTGTAAGCAAGGTTAGGGTGAGGAACCCAGCCCGTCATGTGATTGTGGTTGTTTCTCTTGTTCTTTGTCATTGGTGGTCAGTTTTACTTGGTGTGGTTTCTCCGTCCCGTTTCTATTCATGTTCCTTCTCTCCAACTAACATCGAAGTCAAAACACAAAACAGAAAGTAAAGAAATGACCATTCTAGCAGGTCCAGGTATTGCTGGATGTTCTTCATGAGATTTTACCCCTATCCCCAACATCCACTGTGGAGTTTCACATCTTCACATTCTTTAAAACAAACTCTGGTGGCTTGTTTTGTCTGTGCCTTCCTGTTAATGTTTTGTGACTTTTTTTTTTAAAACCACATCTCTTTTTTTTTTAATCAAATCCTTGTTCAGCTCTATGGAGCCTTGATTGTTGGCTCTAAACCAGATCATAGAGACAAGTCCGGTGTTCATTTTCTATGAAGTTCTCATCAAATTCACATGACGATAGAATGAAAACACACCCAGAATGCATCAGTGAAAGCCGTCCCACTGGCTTTCTTAGCGACAATCAAGTAATCTTACCAAGTGTTTCCAGTTCGACTTGCATCTGGTGTGATGTTCCACTTACATTTCATGATTCCCCCCCCCCCAAGCTTTATTCTTTCTAAAACAGTCTCAGTGAAGCAGTGTCAGAAATACCTACTGTAGACTTGGCTTTATCTCAGTTTGCATCTGCGAAGACCCATTTGCATCTATTTGTGTATGTCCTCACTTTGCATACTTCATATTTGTGCTCTTTGAAATTTGCTTTGCATTCAAAAAGTCACTTGCTCTTTTTATTGGCTCACTCATTTCACCTGCACAAACACAGAGTCATACCACAGATTCTCTTGTTTTGTTTTGTGTGAAGTCAGCATCTTTAGTTTTCTATCCTGTTCTATTTTTTAAAAAACCATTTGCCCCGTTTTCGCAGTTGGCAGTAAGCTGCTCGGTATCACCTGCGGGGCTGTGTTATTGACACGTCATTTGGAGATTGCAGTTTGTATTTTCAGCCTCTGCAGGCTCCCACGGTGCTGACATTAACAAACCCGCCTCTGGAACATTACACGTCTATTATGCTCCTTTCTGCTGTCTCATAAACGAATATAAGATCAAACTAAATGTGTTGGACCATCAGTGTTATTCAATGAGCCGTATTTCACATTAGTGTCAGTTCTGTTTATGACATCAGCAGCGCAGGATTGCTGTGATGCGGACCACGAGCCTTCCCAACGTAGCTGTCATTCAGGCGTTTTTGGGAAACTCTCGTGTTGTTTGTCTTTAAAGTGGCGTCTACCATCTTGCATTATAGTTATATGTGGAAATCTGAAAAAAAGGAAGAAGCCCTCTTCACCAATTTTTATAAACCAGCAAGATATTTATCTGCGTGTGCATGGGTTTTTTTTCGGCTGTATGCTGAGTTGACACTTAATCATTATAGCTGTTTTTTGAAAGCTCGCAGACACTAAGCACTTATCGAAACAGATGGGCTTTCATGTAACTGCCGAAAAAATGTGAGGAGCTGGCAAGGACGTAGCAGTGCTTGAATTTTAAGTGAAGTCACATCTTTAATTGTTTCATATCGATCAAAATGGCTTTTTATGTAAAATATAGACTGTTACACTTGAGATGCTTCATGGTTTATCTGAAATATTTAAGGACAATGGGCTTGCTATATTGGCTCTATTGTTAATTGTTATTGATCACTTAAAAGAGTAAAATTGTTCAGTTGTGGTTCAAAAAGGTGAAGCTGCAGTTCAAAAAAATATAATTAAAAAACAAAGTGAAAAAAAATCCAGCTGAAAAAAGCTGCTTTTTAATGCTAAGGAAACAACAATCTTCCTACGGAGCTGCTGCTTTGTTTTAACTGAATACATTTCAGATTCGTAGTGGGTGGATGGAGGGATAGAGCGCTGAGAGAGATGAGGATGAGGTTGTGGAGAGAGAGGAGAGACCAAGAGGATGCAAGAAAGAGTAAAAATGTGAGAGAGAGAGAGAGCGATGAGGATGAGGAGAGAAGCCAAGGCCTTTGGGCAAAGCCAAGATCGCCCACAGAAGCTCCCTCCTTTCCTTTCTCTCTCTTCTCACACTTTATCCTTTTCCTTGTCTCTCTCTTCTTTTCTCTTGTGTCCTTTTCCCTTTTCTCTCATTTCTTCCCCATCTTATCATACACTCTCTCTGTCCTGTCTTGCGTTCCTGTTTCTGTCCTTATCCTCATTCATCTGTCTCAGAGAGGTCATGTTGGATAGTGCAGGAGTGAACTAAAGAACTGCCACAACCTCCATCTCACCCACTGAACGGCATATGCATTTATTACTGTAATTTATTGGAAACCATTACAAGAAGTGGTCTGACCCAGACTATTTCTTGTAATGTTTAAAGGTTTTTGAATTCATTTATTTATTGATTGAGCGCAAAAAACATTGAGGTCTGTAAGCATATCCTGTTTTTAAAATAAAAGTTTTTCAGTGAATACAGAGTACCCAAAGATGGCAAAGCATTTGTGGCAAAACCTTTATCTCACTTTTAACTGCATCACTTTCCTGATACTGTTTTAAGTCTAGGTTAAATGCTTTGATTTTAACAACATTTAAGAGTCAACAATTAAATTATTAGAGCATACAGAGAGCCTGTTTCCTTGTATTCAAGGATGATTATAGGTCATCGTATAAAAAAACCCCAGTAAGAAAAAAATAATAGCTGTGTCAGACCTGTAAGAAAATAACACAGTTTTAAAAGCAAAAATGAGATCCAAGTGGTGTCAACAGAAGAACAGTTTGGGTTAGGATGGATAGATATCATAATCTTTACAGCCATAATACTATTGTGGCATCAAACGGCATATTAAAAATGCTTAAAAAACAAATTTTGAATAGTGTTGCAACAACACTGGAGCACCAGAACTGCAGGAGCTATTGAGTTTATCTGTCGCCTGTCTGTCACATTTAATTAGTTTTCCAAAGACACTGCGTGATTGACAGGTTTTGTCTTGCTTCATATTAGTTGAAAAGTACAACACATTTATGATGGATGATATGATCAAATAAGAAATTTGACTGACGTTCACAGTGTCGTCATCATGCTGTGGAATATTGACAATAAGGTCAGACGGTGCTGATGGTGAAGTCGACATGAGCGCGAGGCAACGCTTATAAATAGAGGGAGGAAGGTCAGAGGGAAAGAAGCAGGCTTCCTGTATCCAACGTCATGAGCGGATACACACACACACACACACACACACACACACACACACACACGTATGCAGAAAAAAAGACCAAAAATGTTACATAAATAATTTAATAGTACATGACTCTGGTTTTATTGATTCCATTTTTACCAAACTCTATTATTAAAATGTAATATATTCTATTCCACTCTATCCACTGCTTAATGCTTTTGTTTTATTATTTTGTTTACTAACCCTTTCAAGAGCTTTTTTTAACCATAGATTATCTCATTTAGCTTGGAAAAGGTCAGAAAATAACCAACGATAATGTCTTTACACCCCTGATTTTATCTTTTTTCACCAACCGTGAAAAACAAAAAGATTCACATAATGTTTTTCAGACCTGTTTAATTTGCAAATTGTCTTTAATTCTTGACTTCTGAACCTCTGTCTTTGCCTATTTTAACATTTTCTCTTCTGTGAAAATGTTTGCTTTGCATGACAGTCGTCAGTGATTCCGGTTTGTTGCTGCTCAGCCCATTTCAAATGGTAAATGGTCTACATTTATATAATCCTTTTCAGACTTGTCACTGTTCTTAAAGTGCCATAAAATGCATTTGTCATCAACCCACTGGCACAAACCCTCACAGAGCGCTTGATGTTATATAAATGCACTCTATTACAGCTTCCAGCACTTTGTTTCTTCAATCACACACCAACAATCACACTGGAAGATGATGTGGGCTTTTGGTGTTGTGCTTTCGGTCACTTTGACACAGAGGGGATTGGGATTCAAACCGCTGACCTTCTGGTTACAGGACCACCCTGGCTGGAGCTGGGACTCTCATTCAAAAATAGTTGTTGCTCAAAAATGCCTATTAACTGTGTGTTTGTGTAACAGCAGCGAGCTAATAAGAGGTGAAAGTGTACCCAGCTGCAGCTGCTCTCAGACACCCACTCCCTGTCAGGAGTACACAGAAAAGACAGGGTAGACTGTAATTAAATATATTATACTTATTAGAGGAAAAAGCCCAGCTTAGTCAGAAGGTTTAGCTTATGGAGACAGAGTCGGAAAGCTCATTTAGAAGTATGAAGTTGCTCATATTCTTTATGTTTTTAATCCTACAGGTAATTCTGCTGCACCATAAGTTGTTTCAGTAATTTTAAGCCTGTCAGAAATTCCATTTTTTAAATTGTTTTTACATTTGCTTATGTTTAAAAAATATACAGATGGAAGAAAAAACAGATAGAAAAATTAACGTATTTTAAGGAGTGATGCAGCTGTCAAAAGCATCTGATGAGCTTAGAGCAGGGTAGGATGTCCCTGTTTTTTGGCGTAAATGTAGAAGTAAAAACTGATTAAAAAAAACTTTAATCTGCTGAGCTGAATTTATCAGAACCAGCCAAGGAATGTTCTGAAGTATTTTCATACGTACAGCGTGTGATAATTGGTCTCTACGATGCAGCTTTACCCATTTACAAGAATTTGAGTGTTGCTGCACTCAACCATTTACCACTATGCCACAAAACATGATGGGTGCTTGGGGTTAAATAGATGATGGTAAATTATATCATCTGTTGCTCCTTGAAGCTGTATTTTTTAATAACTATTTTCATTAGGGCTTGCCATGAATGATGTTTGGTACCTTTTTAATAATTTTTATTTGTTTTATTGTCATGAGTATCGCTGAACATCAAAGTTGAGTTCAACTTGTGATCCAGTTGGTAAAGTTCAGTTCCCCCCCCCCACGTTAAGAAAGTGTCAATCATAATTGACAAATTTAGTTGTTGTTTGGACCTAAACTAGGACTCATTCCTGCCTCTGCTTTGTGTTGTCGGACTTGGAGGATGTTGAGCAACAGAGCTGTGAGCGAGCATGTTTAGTGTTCTTACCCAGAGTGACACTGAGCACTGTGTGAGAGCAAATATTAGGGAGATATTTTGACTTTCTGTATGAGTCACTGCTCCTCAGTTAAATGCCCTCACCTTGCTGTGAATATTGTAAAATATGCAGAGAGCATAAGCTGGCATCCAGGATAGCTTTTACTAGAGCAGAGTAGTCTGAAAAGCAAGATCATTGTGTTTTTATCACCTAAGAAAGAGACATTTTTATTCTCTTAAAAGAAACAAACCGAACGCCGACTTTAAGGAGACCCTTTTGTTTCTGTACCAGCTACCTCGGTTCGGAGGTAGGTGGGTCCATTCACTGGGCTCCAACTCATAACTTTAGCTCCTAAATGTCACTACATCCTACACACTGGGCTTTTCTAAGCTAAACAGTGAGTTCAAACTGTATATCATGAAACCTTTCAGGGTAAAGAAAAGAAAAGCACATACTTGACATGACTCAGACTAGGGTAAAATATTGATTAAATGATTGATTTTTACCAGTGACTCAATATCTTTTTGTTCATTAAAGGTTATGAATGAATAGCTCTAAACCTTCAGTATTTTATTGAAGTTTTAAAATAATTTTGCAGAGACTGTTTGTTCAGGAACATCCCTGACAAACACTAGTAGAGATCAGCGCTCAGGTATACGAGACTAAAGTATAACCATCTGAATGTTCATTTTATCTCATAAAGCTTTTGCGTAGCAGGTATTTGGATTTTTCAAGCTCTCTGAGAGTTTTCCCAGTGAGCCGTTATATTTGCACTTACCTCACCAAAATGCAATGCAGCTTTTCTTTTCTTTTCTTTTCTTTTTTTTTTTTTTTTTTAACATTTTTACTTACACCAGACAAAATGCCTGCAGGCAAAATTCCTGCTGTGGGTAAATCAAATAATCCTGCTTCTGGGGCTCTTTTGGCAAAAGGTTAACAGGCCACGATTCATCTTGTGTATTTTGAGTGGTTTGGGATGCTTTTCTCTGTGGTTGTCCTTCAGAAGTGCTTCTAAGTCACCTTTGCACAGGTTAAGATCATGATCATGTAGTCTGATGGAGAGACCCTCTGAAAGGACGGGTTATGTAATCTGATCCTTGCATAAGTGTGCCAGTTATGTCAACAGTCCTGGGTTATTTGATTAGTGGTCCACAGGTGCATTGTGCATTTAATTAGTCAGTAATTAGTGTTGCTGCACAGTTTTGATGAACAGCTGGATTAAATCACTCAAAACTTGACTAGCGATTGGCAACGAAACCTTCAAAGTTCACAACTGCAAACACACACATCCAACAAACAGAAGTGGGCTCAGAGCTTTGCAGTGGGAAAAGTGACAGACAGACAGACAGACAGGGAGGAAGACAGACAGACAGACAGACAGGGAGGGAGGGAGGAAGACACGGAGAGGAATGCGGCATGCTCAGATAAAACTGGGAAGGAAGTCTGAGTGAGGTTTCCATGACAACCACACACTTCACACCCTGCCCCCATACACACATGTGCAAACACACACACACACACACACACACTGAGCAGCCGAGAGCACAGAAAATGGAAAATGTTGGAGTTTGTTCAGGTAAAGAAATAGTTTTGTTCAAACTGATAAATTACCCTACCAAAAAAAGAAAAAAAAACGCAGCGCACAGTTGAATTAATCTAATTTGTGTGTGTCGCTGTCTTTCTGCTGTTGTTGGTTTGTGTGTGCGTGTGGTCATGCTACAGTCTGTTTTCTGTGTCTTTTGAGCACATTGGGTCAGGCTGAGGCTGAGATGAAGAGCCACACAGTGTTGCAAGAGACAGCTGGTGGATTTCTTTCAAAATAGATTTCTGCTGCCTGTCTCAGTACTTGAGCAGAAAGAACAAACATGTGGCACACGATGTGTTCATGTACACTCGAGAGTAGGACACATGTGTTTCTGGTAGACCTGTAAATCTTGCAGGGTTTCTGTTTCTGACTCATGTCAGAAACAGAAAATAAATTGTCTCAGTTGTGCTTGGCTGGAAGCATCATCTTGGTAGAAATACTTTTACAGTGGGTGCTGTAAGTCACTGTGTGCCATGTAAAGAGAGCCTTAAATACTAGAAACTCAAAATTCAATGTGATGTCATGTCAATCCAACATTCTTTGCCTCTTGACTGGTATTATTTATTTTTTTCAGCTTTGCTGGCTCTGACAAGTCTTCATAAACCGACCTATCAGAATTTTCTTCTCAGTTGTTAAAGGCAAACACAGTCTGCAGGAAACAGGTTAAAGACTCTTAATTAGGAGTAGTTGAAACCTTTTCTGGCTATCCCTTTTCCAGAATAGGTTCCAGCTTTCTCGCGACTTGAAGCAGGAAAGAAAATGGATGGATTTTTGTGTGTGGTTGATTACAGCTCTTAAGAAGAAAATGAGAATCAATAACACTGGCTAATTATTATAAATACAAAATGCAATCATTCAAAAACATTGGAATAGGTGTTTCTGGACTTGGCTTTTTTAGACGTGTCTTTCAGTTATAGAAAGTGCAGGAGTAGCTTAAAGTTTTTAAGAACCACTACGACAAAATTGATTTTCTTTCAGCTGTAGAAGTTTAGGTATCCAGGTTCTCTTAAAGAAAAAGTCTAATAGTTTTTAATTTTAAAGTTTGTCAATGCCACAAGGAAAAATAAAGTTGTTGGTATTACATTGTACAGGAATGTAATCATGTACATGTACATGTACACATGTATCCCTACGGAGCCCGAGCACATCTGGCATCTGTGCCAGAGACCAGGAACTGTGCTGTGCTGGAAACGTAGCACTAACCACCCCGTTCTCCACCCGGGTACAATATGGACTGCATAGTGTTTGTGCACTCTGTGGGTGATGGAAGAAGCGAGGAAGAGTAAATGAGAGTGATTGGGTAGGAGACAGAACTAGAGTAAGTCTCAGATGGTGTGTAGAAGTGATACACTGTGAGAGTACCTCTACTAACAATTTCTTGCAAAACAAATTCACCCACTGCTCATTAAGTGCAGATGTTGTCAGTATTTATTTATTTATTTTTTGCTTGTATAATTGAGCAAATCTGCTGTATTTGATATTCCTCTGTAACACAGCTCCACTACTGACCCAGCACTGATGTGCTTCATTTATGTCGAGATGTAAACGGGGTTAACTGTAGACACTATGGATCATGGATGACTAAATTATTTGCATATTTGCATCCACTGACAAAAGGTGGGATAACGTTCTAACCTTTAGATTTGAATTAACTATTAAGCTCATCAGTGCAAATATTAGTTTTAGAGGGAAAATGTTAATTGTCTCTCTTTCTATCTTTTTGTTTTTGGTACATGAATAGACATGTAAGAAATAACACACAAGTTTTTGATGTGATGTGATTTTTCAGGGGATTCGATAATCCACTTTGTCGCAAAAGTGTCACGCTTTTTGTGAATTTCCACGTCTGTGGCAGCGCTGGATGTGATGTAAACCGGTCGATCTAAAATCATCAAAATCTAGTTTCCAACTGTTTTTGGCCTCATTAATATGATGTAGTTGTGCTATAACACTACTTAATCATTATACATTTCATAAAGGCTTTGCCTTTGAGTGGTCATTTGAATGACGATCCGCTGCCGTCATCATCTGAATATTTTCTCTGCGGCGGTAGCGGCAATCTCAATAATTTGTCCAAAACTAAATAAGTTTCTGTCCATCTTCTTCAACGCTTAAATTTTTTTTTTTTTTGTTATTTTAAAGAGAAGTCTCACAGGGCGAGTTACACGTAGAGCTACAAGAATTACGCTTATTTGAAAATGACCGTTCAATGGAAACACCGACCCCGTGACCCCCTGGAAACGCGGCTACAGTCGCTCTCCGTTACCTGAGGGCTGTAGAGAGGCAGCCATGCCCTCCGTCTCTGGTGGGCTCTGACACTCTGGGCGTGCTGTGTCACCGGCGGCGTCGAACAGGCCGTCCACGCTGACCCACATAAAGGCGGAGAGGGAGAGCATGGAAAGAGAGAAATTGGGATGAAATTGAAAGGAGAGAGATGAAGGAACTGAAGTGGAGCAAATGAAGCACAGAATCTGTCAGTAACTGAAGTATCCTTAGCTGACAACGCTTTAGCTCCACATGAATGATGCTTTTATATCTAGGCGTGTGCTTGTGTTGATTTTAACACGGAGGCTGTCACGTGTGACTCTGTATATTTAAGCTGTGTCCTACAAATCATCTTTATTGCATTGTAAAGGTGTTTCACCTCATTTTGTTGGAGGTGGTTTGCATTAATCGTCATGGGTCAGGTGACCAGATGTGACACGAGCGACGCTTCTTCACAGCTGCAGATACTTGGCTCGGCCCCACTCAAATTAAAAACCAGAACTTCTGTTACGTGTGCTTCACCCCTGTGACACGCATAGTTCCTTAAAAAAAATAAAAAATCTCCATTTAAAATGTATGTTGATGATGAAGTGTTCTTTGTCGGGTGTGGGATCTGATTCAAGAAAAGATGCTGCTATTAAGCATTTCTACTCTTTATATTAAGAAACTCTTCTCATACATAGTATGTCTTAATGTCATCAGTTATTCTATTTTCAGTCTTCCTCAAAGCATTTAAATCCTTCTGAATGTGGTCTTTGAGCTTTTAGCATTCACCCTTAAAGCCTCTAACATCATAAAAGGTGAAACAAGTCTCCTTTTCCTTGTTGGCCTTTAAATCCCCACGCCAGTTTAACTTTAAACCGCGCAGACTTTCAGCCAAACGCCTCTCTTAAGAACTGAGGAATGTGCTCTGATGTACTTGTGTGTCCGTGTGTGTTTCTCAGGTTGCCCTTGCCAGGTTATCATTTACGTAACGTTCCAAAAATAGAGCAGATTCACCTGTGAGAGAATTAAGGGGGAGAGGAGAGGTGGAGGGAAAAAAAAGAGGTGGACAGAAGGAAGGAAGGAAGGATGGATGGATGGATGGATGGAGGAAAAGAGCAAAAGAGATTATAATATTAGTACACCAAACAGCCTTTAATGAACTCTATCACATCAATTTGAGGACAATATAGCCAGTTATAGTTATTTAATGTTTAATATGTATGATTTTACAAGATGTAACATGAGAACTAATCTTAGTGATTGTCTCATAAATAGGGGTCAGGTTGGTTCAATTTATACATATTTTATCAATCCCCAAAATGAAATTATGATACAAAAATCAGTTACACTGGGAGAGAAACTAGAACGTAAACATCCAGTCGTTCTGGTGGAGACAATTAAGTGTAACTTTTGTTTTCTGAATTCATTTTAAATGTGTTTTCATTCTGAGACACAATAACTTTGTTTCCTAAATGCACTTTTATGTCATACTGTAGAGTGAGTTGGAATATGAATAAACATGCTGATGATTTCAGTGTTTAACCACTTAAATACTTTTGATGTAGATATTTAAAAAAAAAAGTTTATTACATTTTTAATCTAAGTGACAGAGGCAGGATCTGAAGAGCCGGGATAGTTGCGAGGTGTGGTGGATACTGTATCATCGTTCACTAGACACCACCGACAACCTCGCACTACTGAAATGACTCTTATTGTCACTCTGAAAGAAACTCCAGTTTTCCACTTTCACAGTGGACTTACTTTCACTTCTGCTTCAACCTTTTCGAAGGTAGGATCTTTTACGAGGTTTAATATCATCTAAATCCTAGCAGGATAGGAGCAGACCTGAATTAAATAAAAACACACCCACATACACATTATTGAACAGCTCCGAGCTCGAGTGTCTGGTGTCGGGTATCCCTCACTCGTCTCGGTGATTGGTATAATTGCCAGAGCCGTACTGTGAGTATGTAAGGAAACAACTGCCGGTTGATTGAATCTGCTCAGGAATGCGTTTTAGTTTTGAACTCTGAAAGATGAAGAAATTAACAATAGAATGAGTAGTAAACCTTTAAAAATAACTGTGATGAATGTTGACGTTGGAGGACAAGCAGGGAAGAGAGGGAAGTTGAAGAAAGTACGTTGGTTTCACCGTCTTCTGGGCTACAGGTGAGTGAAACCGCCGAAATGTTTGAAACTTCTACGTAAAGACTAAAATCAGAACAATGCTTCATATATTATATATATTTCTGTTATCTATCAGTGAAGTAAATCAGATCCTGACATGTTTATTGATGAAGAAGGAGGTTGTTGTGTTGCGTCTTCTTTTCTAAGCTCATACAGACTTCTTGCAGGTTGGTGGTTTAAATTTTGACTTTACTGGAATACTGAAAA
>JAOWBL010005632.1:34620-45523 GCA_028564865.1 Zenarchopterus dispar
GAAAACGTGCATTTGTCATACCGGCTGCTACGTCATGGCTCAAAGCACAAGTTAAAACTTAACAGTGGGGGTGGTGGATGTGGCGTTTCCCACATCTTTTTCACATCTGTTTTCATAATCAGGTTGCTAAAAAAAAAATAAATTATTATTCTGACAGATATTTGGACAGATTTGACTCTGTTTAGGTTCTGTTTTAAGGTCATGCATGCCTGACTGCTGACGTGATATTCGAGTATCCAATTGTTGCGTTGCAGATTTGGTTTTTGTTTTCAGCATTTTGAATCATAGAGTCCAGGGTACGGATTTTGATATCTGCATGCATTCGTCTAAAACGTGTGGTTTTAAGCCTTTATCTGAAGAAACTTAATCGTGTCTTTTCCCAGCGGAAACCGGAATGATAACGGATCCGTGCGCAGAACAACGTGGTTTGTGAAACTGCAATTCACACAAGCTCAAACATGAGTCAGTGGGCACATCTCCAAAGTTTTAACAACAATTGTCTGTAGATTTGCTTTCCTTTTTGTAGCAGTAGGTTCAAACCAGCAAGACGTTATTAATTATTTCCTCTTCAGGGATTAATTAAAGTATTTTTGGGTTAGAGTTGAACTTGAGTGATAAATTGAGGTGAACGTATTTGCAGATTTGCTTGTGTTTGACAAGTCCCGTGTTTCCATGTGAAGTTGGGTTTGAGTTTGATTTCAGACTGATGCACTTTCACCAGCCTTTCCTGGTCAGGTGCTTGTGTGTGTGGTGTGTGTGGAAAACACACTTTTATTTGTTTTGATCAAATAAAAGTGCACATCACAACTCTCAAATGTTGTTGTTGCTCATGACCTTTGACTGAAGGTGTGTGTGGGTGTGTTTGCATACCTAAGTGTCTATTTGTTTCCATTTGAGTGTATCAAGTAGTATAATGCTACTTGAGCTTTTTTTTTTTCTTTTTTTTTTGGGTAGATGTACTGACTTTCTCCTTCTGTCTGCCAGAAACGATAGAGATCTCAGGTACATGCTTTAAATGTAAGTCTCATTTCATTAAACATGTGAAGACCTGGCGCACCAGCAACCTTTAGGTTCGTATCTGAGGAGCCATAAATCAGTTCAAAGCAATCAGTAATTAGACACAGGTCTAGAAGATGAAATCAGATCAGCAGGAAGTAACAGGAACATTTCCCCTGGTCATACAGATATTCTCAAGTCTCTAACACAACTAGCTAACATCACAGGCATTAAAAAAAAAAAAGAAAAAACTATTTAGCATTTTGACTGTGTTTCTAGATTCGCTTCCATGTGAAAGGTTTCAGTGAAACTGTTCACTTCCCCTAAGTGTATGTCCTCCAGGTCCAGCGGTGAGAAATACATCACCACAACAAACAAATTAAGACTAAAATGACCAAAATAAGGCCAGAATTTTTTTTTTTTTTTGAAACATGCGGTTAATCTCTCATAATCCCAGTTTACTCTAAAGATCCCTCCACCTTGAATGTACCATATTGAGATTTTAGGCTTTTATGTGTTCATACAAATGTACGGCGTCCAGGTCTCTGTGGCATATGCCCAGTCGCCATACGTCCTTGCGTTTGTGTTGTTCTCACCCACGCTTTTCTATTTTTAGCTGAAGAGTCGTGGGGTTATGTACATGCATGTGTGTGAACAGTGTGTGTGTGTGTTGGTGCACATCGTCAGGTTACATGGTTTGTAAGTGGACACTTCTTTGTCCTGGGTGATAATTTTAGACAGATGGCCACTGAAACTTTTAGCAGGAGGAGTCAGGTACTCTGTGCAACCTTTTCCACTTACAGACACACACCTGTGTTCAATCCCATAATTACCAGTTTACTATAAAAGTCTCGCTCATTGAACTTTGAACCTTGGCTTGCCGTTCAGGACGTTTCCTGATCTGTTAAGGTTTATATTAAAATTGTGCATATTTTTTTTTTCCTTTCACTGGACTGCTAATCTTTATAATAATTTCCAGGTTGACTGACACATGACTGTCACGGTTATCGAAGTTTATCGTCCTGTTTTTTTGCACCCGTGTCATAAAATTGTAGCAATTGAATGCTTTATACGGAGGCTCGGCTTAATCACGCAACCACTCTATAATTTGCACAATATCACATTTTTACAGTCTGTCAATGGATGTGGTGTTCAAAAGACAAAAGGAGGATAATAGAGAACTCTCTCTTATTCATAGCTGCAGTTTTCAAGAGGTGGCACGAATGTCGCTAAATGTAACACAAGCAACCTTATTAAGCATTTAAGGAGCCATCATGTGAAAAATAATTAGTTTATCAAGTCAAGTGGAACAAGAAATGAGAGAAATTCCCCAAATAAACCCAGACAGCCAGGACAATGATGCACACAAGAATTCATCGTCCTAGATGACTGCTGGTCTTGGAAAAAGATGGGTTTTATTGTGTAATTGAATATCTGGAGCCACAGTTACCTTTCCCACGTCAGAAAAATACCCCTGAAACTGATCCCTTCTAGGTATATGTCAGCTGTCAAAATATAAATATCTTTTTATTTTTAAAAAAGATCATATTAATAACCAGAAGAAAATATTAAATTTCAAATATACACAGAATCAGCCCAGGCATTAGTATTGGAAAGAAGACAAAAAAATGGCATCAGAATGTCTCTAATAAATAAAATCAAATAAAAATGAGAAGAGGAAACATCTCTAGGTGATAGTTAGTGATGGAGAGATGAGTGCTGACTCATCCTCTGACAGAACAGACCATCTCAGACTCTTCCCGTCACTGCTAGCAGTCTGTCCTCCAAGCTGTTCCCAGTCCTCCTCAAACAAATATCTGCAGCTGAGCCGTCTGAAGCGCTGCCCCATGATGTGAAGAATTAATTTAAAAATTGAATTAAATCTAGTCCTATCTGTTATTCACCTACTCTGTGGCATGAGAGCTGAGTCAACAGCATGGCAGTGCTGATTTTTGCATTGATGCCAGTAAAGCCTGTATTCTTTTCTTGATTAGGTGTTTTTAATGCTTCTTGTTTTTTTTTGTTTTGTTTTTTTTAGGAAAGCAATCTCCCGCTCAGGCCTTCATTACCTCGGTCCACCTCAGCCCTCGCTTCCTCCAGCATCCAACGGACCCACCAAGGAGCTGCGTACCTGCGTGGACTGGACGGTCAGACATGCACATGTTCATTTATTACACATTTGTGTTTAGTTGGGCTTCAGATATGTAGACTAATCCGTACTTTGGTGTAGATACTTGGATGCAGTTTCAGATACTCCATAAAATCGCACTTATGTGCACGCGTCTGGTCGAGTCAGGCAGATTTAAAATAATATTTTCAACAGCTGTGTGCGCCTGCGGAAATGAAAAGCAGCAGTTTTATCCACTTATTTATGGCCAGTGAAAGAAAATATCTTGCTAATGTGGTGATTAAAGTTTTATATGTCACAACGAGATGTGACTTTTTATGGGCCTATTCTACTGAACTGAATGAATCACACAATCAAAAACCCACTTTAAAATGATTTTTTTTTTTTTTTTTTTGCTGTGAAATGTTGCACCTGCACTGGAGAAAATGTCAAGAGGAAAGAGAAAGTGCTCATCAGCTGCTCACAACAGATAAAAGTCAAAAAGCACAACTAAGCAGTTTTATTTCTATTGAAACGGCATTTGATGTTTGCCAGGTAAAAACTGCAAGGGAAAAAAATATATGTATTCTGGTAATATTGATGAAAAATGTGTAATATTTTACCCACATTTCCACCTAAAAATATCAAATAAATCTACAGTTTGCACATTTTCTGTAATCAGTGGAATTTTTTTATGTTGATTGTAATATTGATTTCTTTGAAATTAATGCTATATTTATGCAAAAACAATCTAAAATTGCTTTGCTTTCAAGTTGTTAATCATCTCCAGCAGTTAGTCATACAGTATAATTCAGATCTAATACCTCAATTTTAAGTCTCTTTTATGAATGATTGTGTCAGAAGCAGCTTTTTAAGTCTTTAATGTGAATTTAGAAGGTCATTAATAATAAAAGAAACCAAAAATCATCCAAAAGTGCTTCAAATTTATGAAGGGGGAAAAAAAGTTAAATATGATAAGAAAAAGACTTCTTCATGAGACTGAAGACTCATGCATCAATGATGAGGTATAGTAAATGCTAAGTGCTCTATTATTAATAGGAAACTAAGTAGACAAACGGTTGTTTCACCGCATCAGTTTTCTGTCTGCAGGGACACTTCCACCACGTCACAACTAACCTTTAAATCTCTGCAGGATGCACTCTCACACAAATTCATATATTGTTCTTTATCAATCATTAACATGCACACAGATGTCTTATCATGGCTATTTTTTCGGCCACTAATAAGTCAGATGGTGTGCCAACATTATTATACAGATTTCTAGACTCTGATGTTAAAGGGGCATTCTGGAGTTAAAACAACCCTGGGTCTGGTATTAGATGGTAAAGAGTGTAAACTTCAGTTGGGGACCAAAACAACATCAATTACAGAAGTTTTGGGGTTAAATCTTCCAGTAGCTGCTGTTTTTCATAACTCCGTACAAGTTGACTACTGATGTGCAAATTTATGTTAATGATTAAAGAAGAAGATCAGGGTCTCTGCCTCTATAGATCAGGACCAGTACTAAGATATTTCTGAAAAAGTAGAAAAAGCGTTACATCGTCTTAGTTTTGGTTTTCTTATGTTCATTGTCTTTGTAAAACTTCTTTTGTACATGAAGTCAGTGTTGAATTTAGTTGTTTTGTTTTCTTCGTTTATGTTATTTTTAGATGGTTGTTCTTTACTTCCTGTTTTATTTTGTAGTACCTGGACTTGGGTTTTCAAAACTGCATCCTGTGTACAACCATACAAAACTATATGGAGTACATAACTTCATGTTTTTAATTTAACTTCAACCACTTTGTTAATCACATATTATTAACCTGCCTCTATCTGTTATATTTGGATTAACATCTTTCTCAAAGACTGCTCAATTGCACATTTAATAAGTTTAGGATCAAATCAAATTTGCTCATATGCAACATCTAAATTTGAACACAGTGAGTGTGCATACTTTATATAATCAAGTATCTATAGAGACTCATTTGAAGAGTTTTCACAACCACAAACACATTTGCACATTAACTCTAAGTCCTGTTGTGTTTTGTTTAGCAGCTGAGTTTATCATATATTGTTAAATTATCCACCTACTCAGCTGTGTAATTTTCCCTCTGGACATATTTATCAGTTCTCTGAGTGTTCGTGGTGGCTGTAGTATGTGACTGAAAATAACCACTTAAAGAGTGAGACGTGCAGAAGGGTGTTATGGCTTATTAGGTGATAATTCCTCCCTCTTTTTCTCTTTCTCGTCTGTGACGGCAGGATAACGCAGTGAATGGCGATCACCTCTGGATGGAAACGAGTTGTTCAGGGGAGCTGTGTTATCTCGGAGAGGACGCTTGTCTTCTGAAGACCGCAGTGAGTTAGTGACCAGTGCAGACTGAGTCCTCCTCTGTTTGGGTGTTCGAGGGTCATTTCTGCAGTAAGAAGCCCTGAAGTCCTTCATGAGCCTCAGATTCTCTCTCTTTATTTAATTTTTTTTTGCTAACAGAATTTTTTTTATGCTGTTAGAAACAGCTGTTAAAATTGAGCCATTTCCCCCCCACTTCATCAGCACATTTGTATTTGTTTAATCTCAACTAACGAGTTAGTCTTTATTCACGGAGATAAAATGAAAACTACCAGGCACAAGAAGTCATGCTCTCCTTACTTAATTAGAAATAAAGCTGGATGTCTCAGCAGAGCTCAGTATTCTCATACATATTTATTGTCAGTGATGAAAGGCTGTGGCGACTGAATGTTTCCGCCACAGACAGATGAGCTGTGGACGGGTTTCTGTGAAACGCTGTCACAAGAGTTCGTGCTAGAGTTAGGTTGGAGAAGCTCTGAAAGACTCGGCTGACACTTGCTGCCAAAATGCAAAACTAAGATCCAGTTTCACAGGACTTCAAGTCTTATAACTAAACAGAGGACTTAAAAATATACCTGTTCACAGAAATTTTTCACATAACATCTAGACTTTGATCACATTAGAAGATCAGACCATGCAGGTATTGAAAAAAGTCTTGTCAAGAATTGTGTTATTAAAATAATCTATGAATACAGAAATAATTTACTTCTTTTTTTTGTCATGGGCCTAAAAAGGATTACAGAAACAAAAGCAGCTCCAGCTATAACATGTTCAAATTGTTTACTCAAAAAGCAGTTGTTTACATGTTATTAAAGCACATATATATTAATCTTCTTTACAAAATCATGTTGTTTTCGCCTTTTCTTGTTTTAAGACAGAATTCTTAAGCGCTCTTCAGAAACAGATGTATTTCAGCTCTGGGGCATATTTTTCTCTTTAAATCATGTGTTTAATTGGTAATAATTCAGGTTTATGTTCAATAGCAGATAAAACATGAAGTGAAGGGATTATTTCAACTAGCATCAGAAAGATTAAATGTTCTCACAGTGGTTTAAAAGTTGAATTTTCGTTTATAACAAGGTTGTGGTTCAAGCAAATAACAGATTTATACTCATTCATGCTGGCCCGATTACAGGTAGCCTCAGTATCCCAGAGTATCTTTTGTATTAATAATTTTTGCAGTTAAGGCACATTAAAGAGGGTGACTCAGTATTTATAAAGCAGCATAGAAAATGAATGAGACGACAGAAAAGCTTTATCCTGAGTCATTAAATCATGATCATGGAGGACGGTAGAGAAAGTGTCTTCTATCTGTTTTCACACCTCTGACAGGGATTAAAGTGACCTGGAATAGAGAGCTGAGAAGAAAAAAAAAAAACATTAGTTTTCTCAGTGTTATAATCATATGTCTATAAATTTGCACCAATGATGGGTAATCAGAATGAGTGTGAAAGAACATGCTGCATCAAAAACAAGTTCTGCATAAGCCCCCCCATGGTCAATTTAATTAGATAACTAGAACATGTCCAAAAGGCTGAAATGACCTTAGTTAAATGTGAGACTGCTTTGACAGGTCATGATGGGCATGAATAGATGCATTCCTGCCTTTCTTCAGCTCGATTCATTTATAGTCATGAAGGAACCATCTGGCTGTCTGAAGCCTTGAACTCAGCGCTGAAATAAATGTGGGATAAATGTTGCTGAAAATACCGCCTTCCTCTGCAGTTTCGAGAAGTACTTCTGAGGATCACGTTACTGATCATGACAACCAGAGGTCTTCTTAGGGGTTTTTTTTTGTTCATTAAAAACAAGTAAACTTACAGAAAGCTTCAGGAAAATATGATTGTTCACTTTAATAAATGGGAAGAGGCTAGAAGGTTTCCATCACAATACTTGTTTGACATTTCAAAATCCATAATTACATGTTTTTAAAAATGTTTTTTCCAAGAATGCATCCCTGCATTTAATAAAAATAAATAAATAAATAAATAAATAGAGAATGGTGGTTAAAAAATGTTGAGTCACCCTTTTCCTATTCTTAAAGTTAGTGAATGGTCTTAAATGTTATTATTTCTTAAAAAGTCACGGAAAAGCTTTGAAATTTAGGTTGTGAAGATATGTGGGAACTATGACTTCTTAAAAATCCATTTTAAATTAATAAATGGTACAAAACTTATTAATGTGACATTTTCCCTTTTAGTTAGAAAAACAAAAGTTAAAAGAAATTGTGGCTTTTAAAGACTAGCTGCTATTTTTGTATCAGCTCACAGATGTAACCACACTCTTATAAAATATGTGATAAAGGAGTCTCTTAAACGACTCTGTTGTCATTTTCATGTCCAGACTCATAATTTCACCGGGTAAGTCGGGGCTTCTTGGGAAGAACATGTAGCCTCTCTTCTTTGACACTGATTTTGCTCTCTGGGGGTTTTTGGGGACGAGATGTACAACATGAGAACATTCAGAACTGAGACAAGTAAAATATGAAAATGACAGGTTGCTATTTTTATGTTGGATTAGCACTCAGCCATCAAGTGTTGCAGTGAAGAGGGAACCCTGAGACCAGAGATGAGACCCGTCCATTATTAGTTGTCATGTTATTACTCATAATGAGTAGTTTGTCAGTTGTAAGAGCCAACTGCAGTATTATTCATTGAAAGCAAATTGCACTTTGGCATCTTAAGTGTTTTTTATTGTACCAGATACAATGAGATAAAAATAATCAAGCTTTTGCATCTCTTATTTATTGTTTGGCTACTATAAGGATAAGTGTTTGACTTTTTTTTTTTTAGCTTCTTGATTAAAATTTTCTCCAATTATTTCACATAGCACAGTCAAAAAAAAACTTGCATGACCAAATGCAAAGTCAGAAAGAAAATGAGTACGCAATGATTTTATTTTGGATTCCATGGCAACCGAGCAGAACTTCCACATCAATTGTGTGACGCACACGCCTCACCTACAGCTCAACTCCGACTCAGAACCGACTATGACACTTGTACTTTTTTCATTCCCAGTCCCTCCAGTAACATATGACTAGTCTAAAGTAACAAGTTGCCCGCTTTCATACCTTCACTTTTCAAATATCAACCACCTGTTACGCAGAACCCTCAGTATGTGTGGAGAAGACTGTGCAGGCAGTAGCTGTGCTAAAGCAGCGCTGCAACTGAAAGGTCAGTGGGGAGACGTACATATGTGCCGCCACAACACAGCTGTTCTGCAACACATGTGCGAAACAGATGTCATGCTGCTGATGTGAAACGGGCCTGAGGGAGTCCTGCGTCCGGGACGGGAACGCCGGCTGTGCATCTTAACGGTTCACTGGGTTGAGAGGTTTTTGACCGGGCTTTTTCTGAGGCATCCTGTGTCTGCATAATCGTGTTTGAGGTCTTAAGCTATTCAAAGGTTTTGGAGTTTGGCTGTGTAGATTTGGCTGAAGGATAATCCTGTCACTTTGTGTCCCTCTGAGTCTGAAGAGAATAGAAAAAAATAGATGAGCTCATTAAATTTACAAGGTGAATTTCCATTGCCACCAGAAGCGTGCAAAACCTAAATAACGCAAAGAAAACCCGGCACAGAAAACTGTTAAATATTGCATAAATCTTTTACGCTTTCACAAGGCGGTTTTTCAGACGTGTTGATAATCCAGTCTCGTCCCTGGATGTCCACGTGATCGGCCAATCTAACACCATCAAAATGTAGTTACCAGCTGTTTTTGGCCTATATGGTTGTTGCTATCGCACTACTTTATCACTATGTATCACTTCACTGCATAAGGAGTTCCACTTTGAATAATTAATCATTTTCTGTTGACAGTCGCAATAATTTATCCAAAACTAAAGATGTTTCTGTCTGTCTTCTTTGAAGTTGAGATCTTCTTTTCTGTTTTGAAGAAAAGTCTGGCAGGAGGAGATACGGAGATAGAACAAGGAGAGTTACGCTCACCAAAAGAAAATTGCTGTTCGATGGAAGTTTGGCTCCCCACGGTGCTACCTTGTCGCAATTTTATAATGTTTGCTTTTGTTTTACGAAAAAGTAAAATAAAAATCCACCAACTGTGACATCAATGGGGCAATGTTAAAAGACCCAGATCCAGAAGACAGAAGGGGGCAGGGTTTATACTGGTTTATACTGGTTTATAGTGGCCTGGCTAGTGCTGGTGGCCTGTTCAGACTCTTAGTGGCAGAAACTGGCTTCTCACCGTGAATGAGGTTAGGCTATCTTAATTTTGTGTCTTTTTGGAAGTATTGTGTGTCTTACTTTGACTTTTGTGATGCATGTCTCCTTTAAGAAGTCGGCCCCCAGGAGGAAATGTGCCGCCTGCAAAATCGTTGTCCACACTGGCTGCATAGAGCAACTAGAAAAGGTACCTTACGCGCACATGCAGGCTGTTCATCCATCAACTCTGACAGTTATTTCTGTAAAATTAAATCTTCTACAAGATTGTTCCTGCTGAATGGTGTTGAACCACATTTAGGCTTCAAATGAGTGTACGCCGACACATGAACAGCGTCTCCATCTCTCCTCAGATTAACTTCAGATGTAAGCTGACCTTCAGAGAGGGGGGATCACGATGCCTCAGAGATGTGAGTGTGTTTGTGTGTGTCAGGGTGGGAAAGGTCTCGTGTGTGTGTGTGTGTGAGACTGTAAACATGTTGGATATGAATTATAGCCGTGTAAGTGATAAGAAACATCTTCCCGTGTGATGACAGAATGTACCGAGACATCACTGGGTTCACAGACGAAGGCAAGAGGGGAAATGTAAACAGTGTGGAAAGGTGAGTGTACACTCAGACACGAGTAAATATTCTCACTCTTCAGGCGGAGTACCTCATTGAAAATCTTTGTTTCCTCAGAGTTTTCAACAGAAGTTCTTCCACAGTAAAGAAATCATCGCCATCAGTTGTTCTTGGTGTAAACAGGCTGTAAGTAATTTATCATCTGTCTTTATCACATTAGAAGAAAATATTCCCTATTGGCATTTGATAATATTAAATAGATATAAAAGTCAGACTTCTATTAGCTCTCAGTAAAGAATAACCATATTTTATCAGTCTATAGATTATTCAATAACATTAAAACAAAATCTAATCATGTTTGTGTAAATAATTGGTCAGTATCAGCTAGCTTTTAGTGCCCACCATCATTGTACCTTCTGTTACATGCATTCTTATGATTTTATTAGGCATTTAAACTTCTTGCATCCAGAATAATACCACAAATGTGATCAGTCCAGCAGAGTCTCCCTCTGCACCCCCTAAAACTGGCTGTCCTGAGCTGAGTAGAGGTGGAAATTATCATCCAGCCTGGATGTAATACCTCAATCACAACAGAGCACCACAGGGTTACCATGGCGACGTGGTCACATGCCTAGCGTGATAGATTTTATTTTGCACTATGAAACAGCTATTTTTACTTCCTTATATGAAAATAATATTATGTTACATAGT
>JAOWBL010005633.1:0-10064 GCA_028564865.1 Zenarchopterus dispar
TAAATATATATATATATAGATATATATATATATATACATATATATATATATATATATATATATATATATATATATATATATATATATACATCTGTGAAAAAATATTTTAACAGTATATTGTGGAGAATATGTTAAAAATCTAATATATATGCTTTTGTGATTTAACTTTGCCTTTTAATTGGCTTCTGCAGATTGATTGCAGGACAGAAACCAAAATAGGGGAACAGAAAATGTAATTTTATGGATAGTTCCCTGTGGAACACAGCAGTTGTGCAGCATAATTAAGCAGCAAGCCATTTGCAGATACTGCCCTGGTAGATGGCCCACTTTTTGACTGCACACCGCTGAGCTAATGTTGGTTAATTATGGCTGCGCTGTTGCGCCCTCCCATAAGGAATTGTTTGGGAAATTCACAAAGAAAAGTGTCGTGAGCAAAGACAGTAATTAAAATGAAAGACAAAACTGATAGCTGAGGATCGGAGAAGAGGAAGATGGATACTTTTCACCCTGAAATACAAGAAAATGAGTGTGTGGATTTCAAAATGATCTATGAAGTTTTTATCTAGCCAATAAAAACAGCTCCTTCGAGCAGAGGCAGACCACTTACAAGGCAGTTAAAGTTTGCCGCAGCTCTGCTCAGGTTGGATTTTACGTCCTGGACACTGTAAATCAGCCACTGTGAAAAACAGAGTCGGAATCTCACTCTCAGTTTATTGTTGGTCATGAACTTGCCTCAGTACAATCCAGAAATTTACGTCATTTGTATCAAAAAGTAAACTTTTGTATTTTTTACAGTTGCACAAAGGTTATTACACAGTCTTTTATTACTGTTTTTATTTATTTACTTATCTTTGTTAAAAACATAATTAAATTGTCTGATCATAGTGGGTCTGTGTTCCAGGTAAATGCAACCTCAAATAAAGAATATATTTATCAACCTGGTGTTATTTAGTTAACTAAAATGTCAGAAAAAGGTCTAAAAATGTGAGCAATCCAGAGAATCATCTTATTGTTTCCTTGGGATTTACCACAATAAGTTGTAACCAGCAACTGCCAACCATCAGCAGCTAGGATGGAAATGAATTGCATACCTCACAGTTTGTCACGCTACGTCTTTTGAGTAGAAAAAATACTTTTTTCATATCGACTAAGATTTTTTTTTTTTAATTTTATTTTTCTTTCCATATGTCATTTACAGGTAAAAAACATTAAAATAAGGAACAACATTCTTCTGGTCATATGTTTGAGTCTTATGACAAAACAATCCCATTTATAGCTAAAAGTACATATGACGTGTTCATGGTGTTGCCTTTCTAATTTTAGGACCTGTTGAAACAAAGAATGTATGTTCTGTTTTAAATATAACATTTATTCATTAAAAAAAACAATAGGAAATGAAAAAAGTGCAATAAAAACAAATATGTACATCTCTATGTCTCTAAGGTTTTCTCCCATCATTGGAACAGCGGAGTGATGATTTATCAATGTCCATTTGGCTTCCTTGCTAACAGACCCTGAATTCTATAAACCTGCTTCTACCTTGAACTGGAGATATATGTCTGCTTGAGGACCCTGCAACCAAACCTGTAGCCTGATGTGCATCACACTGGGTCAATGAAGATCTTTTTTCTGCATAAATATTAATGGTTAGTACTAAATTTGGGACAACCTGAAGGAATTGTTATGTATTTTCTGAAATGGAGTAACCTAATTGTTTATTTTAGGTACCACTGACTTTTCCAGTCTTTTCTTGTCCAAGTTCCAACCTTTTCAAGAAAAATTTGCATTTTTAATGAAATTATAAATACCTCTCTCTTTCAGTGTTTGATATATTTTCTATGTTGTGTTGTGAATGAAATATGAGTTAAGTTTACAGATCATTGCATTTTTCATTTATTTAAACTTTACACAGCATTGCAACATTTTCAGATTTGATCTTGTACTATCAGAGTATATACACCATTTAGTTTACTAATTCACTGAAGTGTGAAGACATTGTGAGAACAAAACATTGTATATGCATGTTTTTAAATTGGAAGTGTTCTTTCTATTGATGAGTCGTGTTCATGTCTGCATCTGTGTGTGTGTGTGTGGGTGGGTGTGTGAGTGTGTGTTGTGTTTGTGGAGGTGTGTGTGTGTGTTTTTTGTACCTTTAAGCCAGTGTGTGGGTGTGAAGTGTTGTTTATCTCTGATATAACCTGCTGTCTTTCTCATCGGTTCCATCTGAAACAGCTGCAGGTAGGATGATGTACGACTCTACTGCAGCTTTTCATTGTTTCCGCTCTTTCACTCTCTCACACTCTTTATGATTCATGAAAATAAATAGACTTTATTCATTATCCTGTAAGTGGATGGTTGTGGTCTATTCCGAGCAGGCATTTTTTGAGGATATAAGGTTTATGGTGTATAGATGCAGGCAGGTGCATAAGTTAGTTCCCCCTCTTTTAATTCCTTTCTATTTTGTCTAAAACTATAAAAATCATTCAACTGTAGTAGGTGTCAGGTCTCAGTGTTGCATGATTAGACACAATGGCGGTAATATGCCATGCCCAGTGGCACTTCCGCCTATGGGCTACAAAAAGCTATGAACTCAGTCAACAAAAAGAATCTCCATTTTGAAATTGTGCTTATTTTTTGTTGGTCTCTTAAAGAGACTGGAAAACAAATATAGACGCCATTAAAACTTAGAGAAGACATGACCAGGGGTGTCTGAGTCTTCCACACAGTAGTTTATAGAAGAGGTCATGGTCCACTCTGGGACTTCAAAGTGCTCAGGTCCTTTTGATGCAAAACAACCCCAGATTATCATCCCTCCATCACCATTCTTGACAGTAGGTATGATGTGTTTCTGTTTTTCTCCAGACATGGTTCTGGACATTAAGACCAAACATCTCCACTTTGGTCTCATCTGTCCAGAGGACATTATTCCAGAAGTCTGCTAGTTTGTGCAGATGCAGTTTTGTGAACCTCAGTCGTAGTTCCATGTTATTTTTAGAAAGAAGAGGTTTTCTCCTGGAAACTCTTCCAAGCTAACTGTACTTGTACAGTCTTATGACTGTGCAGTCATGGTGCGAGACGGTGAATTCTCAGCCTCCCAGTTGCGTGTGCCGGACATGCGCTAGAGCCATAGTGAACGTTGGACTGTGACAGACTCAAGAGTGCACAAGGTGTGGGGATAGTTTCCCCTAAAAATGTTAAATGACTATTCGGGAAGGTGGTGGTGCATGCTGTGGTGGAGGTTGGCCATTTTGCGAGCATTACAGCAGTTAGCCCAGATTGTTTATTTTATTAATTATATTTTCCATTTTCACTCTCATTAATTTAACGATATAGCTTAGTGCAGATATCGACATAAAATACCCACTGTTTTGTCTTGTATTACGTCTGGTATCCATGTAAAATCCTGTTGATACACACATGCCACACACCCACTTTCGTAACCACGGCTCCTGTGCTGATGCTCCTCTGCGGAAGCGCGCACCCCTGAGGAGCACTGTTTTTACAATGTCCGGCAGGGGAGGGTGTGGGACGCAGATCACATCCAGGGGGGGAAGGTTTGTGTGTGTATTTATGATTTATGTTTACATATATTAACAGTCTGCGATAGACTGGCGACCTGTCCAGGGTGTACCCCTGCCTCTCGGGCTGGGATAGCCTCCAGCAGACCCCTGTGACCCAGAAATGGATTGAGCGGGTCTAGAAAATGGATGGATATATTAATAGTAAGTTTATGATTTAAAATGGTGTATAGCATTGTATATATATTGTTTGATTTCATTATTGTTTGTATTCATATTTATTTATTCACTGGATGGGAAGAGGTGATATCAAACACCCCTTACAATGGTATGACCTAATTAGGATGGGTGAGGTTCAAAGCCTTTACAAGGAACACTCAGTTTGAGAAGGGAGAAGAGCCTGTTGTGAAGCTTGGTGAGACAATTATCTGAATTGCATTTGGATAAAGTCTGAAATGGAGTAACCGGATAGTCAGCAGACTTTATTTGTATATTAATAAGTTGGTGGACTAAAAAAAAAAAAAGCTGTGATACAAGAACAGTTCTTCTTCTGAACTTCTATTTCCAGCAGTTGGATTACTGTCTTTCTCACACATGGAAATTAGCATTTAACCTGCTCAGTGAAGTCTGTAGGCTCTCAGGTGGAGCTCTTGGGTTATTTGTATTGGTCTGAACATCTTATGACTGTTTTGAATCTTTTCCACTAGTGAGTAATCTTTCTCACTCCAGAACGTCAAACTCCAATAAGTCTGGAAATCCTTTGAGAACCCTTTCTAGACTGATGTCCAGGAAGAAAAAGCTGCTTCTTAAAGAACATTGCTTATGTCATTCCCTTGTTTTGTGTTAACACACTTGAATGCTCCAGACCAGCAAAGACCCAAAAAAGAGGTGGTATGAATTTCATCACATGACATGAAAACACAAGTGTCCTTACTTTATCTAACAAGGATTTGCAAATGTATTTATCAACAGATAACTGCATACCTCAAGTTATCTAGTATCTTAAATATGAAAAAAATAAGTAGCAGTTATCAGACCAAAACTGATTTCAAACTGTGGTATTAATGAAGAACTATTTGATATATATTATATATATTATCAGATTGGTGTAATGTTTAAAAAACTTGTTAGGAATTTCTGCTGAAGTCTCTTAGACAATAACAACATCACTTTTTTCTCTAGCCTGTCTTTGGTTAAACCTCAGGTGTAATTTCAACATGACTAGTAGTTAATGTGTTCAGTGTTTAACCTGTCTCCTGCTGAATGAACAGCTTCATCAGAGCTAATAATGAAGACTTAATACGTTGTGTCACCAGTCATCTGCTTCATGTTGCTGCAGATAAATACTGAAAAGAGACATCTCTGTTCAGCTTTCAGTTTTTATTGAATAATTGGAGCACGTTGCCATCGCTGAAACCTGGTGAATTCTTCATAAATGCTACAGAAATACCTGGTAACCTGGTAACTGACAGATGAATCATAGTCTTCACAATTTACAAAAAGGAACAAGAAGAGCTGGGTCAATTTTTTTCAGCATTGCTGTGAAGACAAAACTACTATATTATTCACAAATGCTTATTCATTAAGCATTTGTGATATAAATACATAATATGGATGCCATGCCAAATCATTGTACTCACTGTTTGTATTGGGTCAACCACCATATTGAGAATCAGCTTATTTGCCATCAGCTCCAAATGTGATATACTGCTCTCTCCTTTCTGTGCATCTCATAATGGCCCTGCTAGCATAACATAGCAAGCTACTGGAAGTGGATTAATACACCGAATCCAAGTGGCAAAATAAACTTACTAAAAACTCTAAAAAATAAAATGCTTTTTCTTTTGTGGTTGCTGAGTAATGGGTGATTAGAGCATCTGAGATGTCAGTGAAATCTTTC
Organism: Zenarchopterus dispar; assembly: GCA_028564865.1. Lineage (NCBI taxonomy): Eukaryota > Metazoa > Chordata > Actinopteri > Beloniformes > Zenarchopteridae > Zenarchopterus > Zenarchopterus dispar. The sequence continues at coordinate 5,419 of JAOWBL010005633.1, forward strand.
AACTTGTTAAAACATGGTTTACAGTCATTTCTTTGTAGCTTTCAAACAAAAGCATAAATAAACAGTTGTGGGTCTGTGTGTTGTAAAAAAAAAAAAATTGTTTTCAGGCAAGACTGAGCTTTGATGTTCTACAGAATTCCAACTGAAACGTGAGTGTAAATGATTCACTGGCTAACTGATACGAATGAGACACCAATCAGAGTAATGAAGTCCTTGTGTTTGCTTCGAATAGTTTTCACCTGACAACTATTTAAAAAAAGAAAAAAAGAGCTTCTGACCAGAAAGATGAAAGATTTTGTCAAGGACACATCCACCCCATACAGCCAGGCTAGCCATAGTCATTCACTTTGTAAAAACTCTCTTTTATTTAAATGGGTTGGTGCCCCTCCCATTCACAGGCATTTCCACCACTACAGAACAAACTGAATAAATTACAGTAGGGTGGGGGTGAGCTTTATTTGATGACTTGTGAAGGAGCATCAAAGAGCCACTGCAGAAAATCTGAGATCAATCAGCTTTTACTGCAAAACCACAAACAGTCACTCATCAGTGTATGATTTGTTGTATGTTTATCAAATGGTGTCGAGAAGTAGGTTCTCCTGCCTCCAATGATACCAACCGCTGTTAAAAAAGTCCAGTTGAGAGGAATCAGACTAATGTCTTTTTAAAGAGGAAAGAATTTGGGTGCTCGGCCAGGATGCATCCCATCAATTGCTGTCACAAACACAGGAACACCATTGCCAATGATAAGAGTGCAGTTATGTTTGATATGGAAGTCTGAATGAAGTTATGTAACATAGAAACCCTACATTAGTCAAGTAAATTTGTATGGTACAGCAAGGTGATTCAAAGTGATTTACAGAGACATTAAAATATCATCACATAGCAGAAAATAAAAAAGAATGATGTAAGGTTTAAACAAAAAACAAAGAAGAAAAAGAATTATAATAAAAACAGTAGTTAAAATATGATGAAGTTGTAAAAATTAAGCTTAAAAGTAACACTGCAGATTTGATACTTTATTCAAATACAGCTGAAAACAGGTGTTTCTTCAACTTGGATTTAAATAAACTGAGTTTTTTTTCTGATCTAAGGCTTTCTGGGAGTTTGTTTCAAGATATGTGGAGCATAGAAGTTGAACACAGTTTCTCCATGTCTGGTTCTGACTCTGGGAACTGATAAAAACAAAAACAGAAACAGATCCCAATAACCTGAGGGTCTAAAAGGTTCATACCTGATCAGGTCACTGATTTATTTTGGTCCTAAACCATTCAGTTTTTTAGACTAGCATCAGAACTTTAAAATCTATCTTCTGACAGACACACAGCCAGTGTAAGGACCTCAGAGCTGAACTGATGTGGTCCACTTTTGTGGTCTTAGTGAAGACTTGAGCAGCAGAGTTCTGAATGAGCTGCATATTTTATCCTTGATATATTCCTAAAGTGATAGCAGGCTGACTTTGTTATGGCCTTGATGTGTTTTTCCAAATTTAGGTCTGAGTCGATCACTACACCCATATTTCTGGCCTGGTTGGTGGGTTTTAGGTGTATAGATTGGAGCTCTGTGGTGATTTGTAATCATTTCTCTTTGGCTCCAAAGGCAATTACCTCAATTTGGATTTTATTTAAGTTGTGGCATCTAGCCATTAATCTCCTCAATGCATTTATGAAGAGCTTAAACAGGGTCTCAGTCTCCTGGTGACATTGTAATATATTTCTGCATGTCATCTCCATAGCTTTGCTAACTTAATTTATTGTTCTTTATAATCTGTGCCAGTGGGGGCATGTAAGAAGAGGTCCCAGGATGGAACCTTATGGAACTCCACATGTAATTTCTGTCAGGTCAGATGTAAAGTTACCTGGTGACACAAAGTCCTTCCTGTTCTCTAAGTACATTTTGAACCAGTTTAGTGCAGTTTTGGAAAGACTCACACAGTCTCCACTTGTTTGAGTAATATATAAAATGCAGCACTTAGATCTAGTTAAACTAACACTGACAATTTTCTACGCTCTCTATTCAAGCATATCTTTAAACACTTAGGTCAGAGCAGTCCCAGTGCTGTCTAAAACCTGATTCAAAGACATCATAGCAGTTGTTTTGTGCAAAAAAAGTAATTTAGCCGTTGAACAACCACTTTGCAATTATCTTACTTAAAAATGGAAGATTTGGGATTGGCCTGTAGTTGTGCATTTGTATTGTCCTTTTTCAGCAGAGGTTTAATTACAGCTGTTTTCACTGGCTCTGAAAAAAACACCTGATATTAAAGACAAAATCACAATCTGTAACTGGCTGACTCCATAACCTTTGAGACTTTTTTGGAAAATCTTTGTTGTCAGTATGTAAAAACAGCAAGAGGAGTTCAGTTGACATAAGATGTCCTTCAGGTCTTTGCTGTTAATGAGTCATGGTGTTTAAACCAGTTTTCTGTGGCGATAGTCAATGTCCTGAATCTGCAGGCGATGTACCAACTGCTTGTCTAATATTCTGGATTTTCTCATTTAAGAATTCAGCAAAGTCACTGCAGGCCATGGTGGAATGGAGTTCAGGATTGCCATTGACACAGAAAGGTTTGTTAGCCTGTCAACTCTAGCAAATAAGTCCCAAGCATTATGACTGTTTTTGGTAATGATGTCAGGAAAGTAGGATTTCATTGCATTTCTCAGTTGTAAATTCTAAGAGTTACATTTCTCTTAATAGATATATAATGAACTTGGAGATTTTATTTTCTCGATCTACGCTCAGCTTTTCAACACTCTCTTTAACCATTTCCCACCAGTGTGGAATGTCACCATGGAGACTTCAGCCTTCCAGAGATAACCTTCACTTTTATGGGAGCAATAGTATCCATAACATTTAACATTTTAGCATTGGAGCAATTGAAAAGCTCATTTAAGGGTCAGTCAATGTTAAAGAAGCAGGTGTTAAAGAGAAGACCTGGTTAAAGATCTCCCTCTGTCACAACCGCCAATGTGTGACACCTGCCAGTGTGCGACTGTTTGATCTGTTCAAACCCCAGGACAACTATGGAGAATTCTAATACAAGAAAAGTGTCTGAAGAAAACAGAATGTTCACTGTAAAGATGGGGAGATTCATTTGCTTTCACTGCTTAGGAGACTAGTTTACCAGTATGCTTATAATGTGATGAGAAAGTAGCAAACAACAAAAACTCAAATGTCATAAGATATTTTCAGAATAAACACAGAGCATTTGTTCAAAAAATATCCAGATGGAGATGAGAGAGGGAAAACAGCAGTTTCAGAACTAATGCAGAAAGTCCATCTGAGCATCAGTTCTCATGATGAAGTGGATGAAGTCTGCAAATTCAACTACATATGCTAGTTTTGTAGCCACTCAGGAAATAGTCAGGCACAGGAACCCAATCGCAGATGGAGAATATATAAAAGAATCTTTCATTAACATTTTAGATTATCTATTCACAGACTTTAAAAACAAGATTGAAATTGTGCAGAAAATCATGGACATCCCTCTCTCTGCAAAGACTGTCAAAGACAGAAACATCTATGAGGCTGTCTTGAATTGTTTAAGAGGCAAAGGAAAAAACACCACTCACCTGGTGTCAGTGGCTACTGATACGGCACCAAGTGTGACAGGAGTGCAGAAGGGCTTTGTGGCTTTACTGCAGAAGCTGCTGAACAGAAAACTGCTAACTTTTCACTGCATCCTGCACCAAGAAGCACAGTGCACTCAAACATTTCTTCCAGAATGCACAGAACCAATGAATGCTGTCATTCAGATTGTCAATAAAATAATGGCAAAAGGTTTCAATCACCATCAGTTCCGTTCATTACTGGACGAGCTGGAAAGCATATATCCTGATCTCCCTCTGTACAACAAAGTCTGCCACGTGTCTGGAAGAAGTGAAAACTTTCCTGGGCAGCAAAAGGCTCATATTTACTGAGCTGGAACAGTAAGAGTGGCTGGAAAAGCTACACTTTGTGCTATACATGACAGTGCACTTGAATATGCTGAACAAAGCTCTTCAGGGGAAAGGATCCACAGTCCTGCACATGTTGGAGGAGGTTTGGCATCCAAGCGCAAGTTGACAGTGCTTGCCAGGGATTTACAGAGAGGTACACTGTCATACTTCCTCAATTTGAGAGAGTTCAAAGAAGCTCACATAATAAATTCAGAATATTTACATTCTGCAATCACCACAATGTAAATATCAGTAAGGAAATGATTCTGTGAGTTCAGAGGAAAAGCACATTATTCTTCCCTGTCACTCCCCCAGGCCTTGATCCATCTCTGCTGAATACCACTGCATTAGCAGGTGTGATTCAACCTGATCTTGAGACGGAACTGGCCGACATAGCCAAAAGTTCAAGTTTAAACACTTGACAGCAGACCTTGAACATGTCAGAAGGCTGTTCTTGTTCTGAATCATAAATGGCGTGATATTGAAAACCTCCCCCAGCTATCAGGCCCCTCTCCTGTGGAACCAGCTCCCAGTTTGTATTCAGAAAGCAGATACCCTCTCTACTTTTAAGATTAGACTTAAAACTTGCCTTTTTGATAAAGCTTATAGTTAGGGTGTAGTTATGCTGCAGTAGGTTTAGACTGCTGGGGGGCCTCTTATGCTGGGCATTTCTACCCCACCCACCTCTTTTCACTCCCCATGCATTTA
>JAOWBL010005634.1:0-10063 GCA_028564865.1 Zenarchopterus dispar
ATATATATATATATATATATATATATATATATATATATATATATATACACATATATATATATATATATATATACATACATACATACATACATATAAACATATATAGACCTAAACAGACTCAGACACCTGAGCAGATGTTTTCTACCTTTCATTTAAAATTTAGATTTTAATCCAGCTGATGAATAATGCTACTGAATGCAGTCAAGCTCTAAAGTGAAATGGAATGATCTATAATTCTGACTATGGGTAAATCAGAGATTTTAGATCAAGTTTGTCCAGCTTTCTCAGTTTCGTCAACAGGCTCAGTGTCAGTACTGAAATCCTGATCAAAGCTTTCAGGTGATAACTACCTCCTTTTGCTCCTCTGCCTCTTCCACCTCCTCTGCTCCTCCCTCCACTTCCTCATTGGGCCTTTCCCCACCTCCTGCCTCCTCTTTATCCCCGCCCTCGACAATGATGGCCATAGTTCTGATTGGCTGAGCCGTTTCCACTGCTCCAGTTGGCTGGATGATGGTGGGTGTGGTTAAAGGTGAGGACAGACGGACAGAGAGTTCTGATACTGATGGACAGAAATACTAAAATTAGTAAACCAGCAGCAGTACTTCAGAACAATACTACTTTACAATTCCAGGTTGTAGTAGAAGTAGTACTATATGCAGTAGCAGTACTCACAGTTGGGGGCTGTTCCCTCAGGGCTGTTGGATAGGCGGATGATGTCTCTGTCTCCCTTCAGGACAAAGATCTCGTTATCGCATGACGACACAGAGACAATATCTCCACTGCTCTCCAGAGCTCCAATGATCACCTTCAAACACAACATGGACAAAGTCTTAGGTCATGTGACCCACTGGTTTCTGAGGAGTAGCTTTGAAAACTGTTTTTCTTTGTGCTATGTAGCTCTGGAAGCCGACAGGAAAACGGCCACCATATGTCAACCAAAGTTAGCTTTGGCTACCAGATTCTTCAGCAGATCCCCACTACAATTTTTGCAGAGCTGCTTTCAGATGTTTAGAGCAGGATATACCATTTAACATATTAGCAAAATGAAACATTACTGTCACATTTATCTGATGCTGGGTTAGAACAAACAGGTGGTTGCTTTGCTAAACACGGTAGCATGACAATTACAGATTAGGAAGTGATAACAGCTAGTCATTGCCTGAGTCAACTGTCAATCAGTCATATTTGAAATAAATCTTTTCCTTTATATAAATTCTCCTCGTGTCATTCAAAAACAATTCACCTTCCTCAGAGTTGTCATGAATGGGAAATCAAATGACTGACACTAAAATATTTTTTTGAACCACACTGTATATTTATATCTGTTCTAAAGTGTGACATCAGTGGACATCGACTCACTTTTGCATCCTCTAGTGGTCAGTCAAAGGAACTGCAACAAAACTTAGTTCCACATAAGCTTCAATATGGAAGTGAATGTTAGAACTCTAGACAGAACAGGAGCCAGAAGCAGACTCGTAGTAAAACAGTCTTTTATTTCCACAAACAGGTATCCAGGAACAGACGAGGCGAGCAGCTGACAAGACAAACAACAGACGGGTCTAGGCACAAGAGAATACAATAAATCACTGAGCAGGAGCATGGAAAACAATAGCAGAGCCTGAGAGCGTTACCAGACAGTGAACAACAATCTGGCGTTGGCTTGAGGTCCAAAGGTCCAATAAATACAGGTGTTGATTGATCACAGCTGCGACATTAGATTGCCTGCTGGAGTCACGCCCACAGGATCACAAAAGTACACGCCCTCAACGGGAGGCACTGGGCGACAGAAACTGATCAGGCCGGCCACGGCAAAGACACTGGATCAGGGAGGCATCAAGGATGTAGGAACGGGGGACCCACGCACGCTCCTCAGGACCGTAATCTTCCCAGTCCACCAAGAACTGGAGTCCATGACAACGGACGTCCAACAAGCGCCAGACAGTGTAGGCTGGCCGACCAGCCACCAGTCAAGTGGGTGGAGGGGGGGTGGGCGGAGGGACAAAGTCACTAGACGTCACTGGCTTCAGGAGGCACACATGAAAAATGGGGTGAATTTTAATGTAACGAGGAAGTCTCAATTTGACCACGGTGCGGTTTATGATCTCCAAGATCTCAAAGGGACCCAGGTACCAGGGTGACACTTCCTTGACTCGGTGCGGAGGGGAATATTGTCAGAGGATAGCCATACTTTCTGACTAGGAGCGTAGACAGGTCCAGGGCAGCGATGAGAGTCCATATTGCCCTTGCTGCACTCCTGGGGCCTGAGGAGCGCAGTCCGGGGCGTCTTCCAGACCTTATGGCACCGACAGATATTCATCTGGACAGAGGGGACCGCAGCCTCCTCCTCCTGGGCTGGGAGGAGCGGAGGTTGGTAACCTAAAGCTCACTCAAAGGGAGACAAACCTGAGGCAGAACTAGTTAAAGAATTGTGCGCATACTCAACCCAGTTGAGGTGGTCGCCCCAGGAGGAGGGGTTACCTTTAGCAACACACCATAAGGCAGACTCCAGATCCTGGTTGGCATGTTCCGACTGACCATTGGTGAAAACCCAAGGACAGGCTGACAGAGGCCCCAATGGACTGGCAAAATCCCTTCCAGACCTGGGAAAACGAACTGAGGACCTCTGTCAGAAACAATATCAACCAGGAGTCCATGGAGCTGAAAGACATGGTAAACTAAAAGGTCCGTAGTCTCATGAGCAGAGGGTAACTTGAATAAAGCCACATAGTGGACAGACTTGGAAAAGCGGTCTACAATGGTTAGAATTACTGTGTTACCTCCTGAGTCCGGGAGACCAGTGACGAAATCCAAGGCTATGTGCGACCAGGAATGGCCAAGGATGGGTAGTGGCCGGAGAAGGTCAGTGGGAGCCTAATGAGATGCCTTGTTACAGGTGCAGGTGTAACAGGCAGCAACATACTCCCAGACATCCTTATCCATAGATGGCCACCAAAAATGCAGACGTATCAAGGATAGTGTCCAGGTACCGCCAGGATGGCAAGCAAGATGAGACGAGTGGCCCCACTGAATGACCTGGGAACGAACAGAGACAGGGACAAAGAGACGGTTCGGGGGACCGGTACCTGGGTCGGGTTCATGACGTTTAGCCTCTTTGACTATCGTCTCCACTTCCCAAGTAACAGCAGCCAGTACACAAGACGGTGGAAGAATAGGAGCAGATGGTGCAGGGGTTTTGGGAGCAAACTGTCGAGATACAGAGTCAGGTTTCTGATTTTTACTGCCAGGTCTATAGGACATAGTGAAATTGAATCTGTTAAAGAACAGTGACCAACACGCTTGGCGGAGGTTCAACTGCTTAGCTCACTGCAGATAGGCTAAGTTTTTGTGGTCTGTCCAGATGATGAAGACACGGGAACCTTCCAGCCAGTGACGCCAGTGTTCCAGGGCCAGCTTGAAGGCCACGGTGTCCGACGTGGAAATTCCGTTCTGCAGACTTCAGGTGTCGGGAGAAAAAGGCACAGGGGTGGACCTTCTGGGTCTCAGACGATTTCTGGGAGAGAACAGCTCCTACACCTAAATCTGAGGTATCCACCTCCACAATGAGCTGCAGGTTTGGATTGGGTGTTGGAGGAAAGGCACGGAGGTAAGCTTGAGTATAGTGAAGGCTTGCTCTGTCTCTGGTCTCCAGCAAAATGGAACTGAGGGGGAAGTTAGTTGGGTTAGGGGAGCGGCGATTGAGTTGTAGTGGTTCACAACAGTGTGAAGCAACACCTCCAAGTCTGAGACCATGGTTCTCAGTCAGAAAAGGGTGAATTGTCCTCTGGAGGTCAGGGGTGAGATGCTGGTGCAAGTGGAGGAGTTTAAGTATGTCAGGGTTTTGTTAATGACTAAGAGAAGAACAGAGCAGAAGACAGGTGGACCTATGTTTCTACTCTCAACTTTGGTCACCAACTGTAGGTAGTGACTGAAAGAACCAGATGCAGGACACAAATGGCTGAAATGAATATTTGGCTGACATGGTCACGTACCTGGTTGACAGAGTCAAAGACATAGATGCTGTATTCATTCCAGCTCAGGATCCAATCTTCTCGGAGGAAACAGCTGAGAAGGCCCAATTGTCGGTCTGCTGGACGATACGCTCCAACTGGACCGGGTCGAGGAAAGAACTCAAACTGAGGTATCTGAGTTGGACAGGTGGACAGAGGTGGAGGGAAAAGTTAGGTGGGTTACGTTTAACAATGCTGGACTGTAATGTCTGAAAGCTTCTTAAAACTCCAGAAATATCTATACATCTCTATAACTGGCTCACAGGAGACAGATTCTGTTTTTTCTACCATTGCTAAGGTCTTAATGAAACGTCTGCAACATCTTTTGGTCCAAATCCCACATAGACAAGAACAACAGCTTCCTGTTAAGTCATGTTTGACTAGCTCTAATTACAGCAGCTGGCTTTAGGGGGCAGAGTCAGACACAAGGCACCTGGGACTAGATTGTGAGGTTGTGGGAGGATCTAAATTTGGTGGTGGGATCATTTTACTCTGATCTGGGTCTGTGATGTCACACATCAAACTGGATGTCAGATTTTCAGACACAAAAAAAAATGATGGGTTTGTATTGGAGTTTCCAGGTTACTCACCACTTCCAACAGATATCCAGTCTCAAAGATACAAAATTTATTGTTTCATAGATTTGTCCCCTTTAAAACACAAGTCCAAAAAGTAGATGAAAATACACCTCAGCAGCAGAAAGTTGGAAAAGAGAAATATTGGATTAGATGAAAATACCATGTGACCTGAACGCCATCATTTTCAGCTTCCTGGTGTGCAACAAAAGGGAGTGTTTATTTAGTTATTAAAGAGTTATTAATAATTGTCTGATGACAGTTATTAACAACGTAAATAAATTAGCAGAATGAATAAATCAAAACAGGGCATCACCTGAATATCAGGAATTAATAACTAAACAGCACAATAAGTCTCAAAATAGCTGTTATTCTATCCGTGCCAACCTGTGACCAGGGGTGGCGCTATACAGTAACAGTGAAGGAAGGGATCTGAGCCCAGACCCTTGCAACCAGCAAATGTTTCAAATATGTCCAAAATAAGTACAAATAACTTCTCTCATTAACACTGAATCAGAATTTCTTAACACATGTCCATAGTTTCAATCAATAGCACGTTAAATGAAGCTCTGATCTAAACTACACATAAGCAAACAACTAACATGAAACACAGGCATTAGTCTATATAGGCGCGCGCGCGTGTGTGTGTGTGTGTGTGGCAAGATGGTCGTGATAGCACATGATGTAAACAGACAAGATGGCGGACCGAATCACGTAGACAAAGTCTCATGATTTAAAACGGCGGATGAAGTCACATAGTGACATAGTCTTGAATGGTTCAAAATGGTGGACGAGATATCGTCACACCCAGCGAGAACAAAGGAAACCTGAGGCCTTATGGCTAAGATAAGAGTGCACATGTGTGGAGGTCGGTAGGAAGGATGAGAGAAAGAAGAGAAGAAAGTAAAACCCAAAAACACTAGAATAACTTTTTACCATCAGAAAACTAGGCTGCTCTGATGTTTCTCACACAGAGATGCCCAATGCAAAGTTAACTTCACATGTGGGCTCTGGTCATTTAACCAGGAACTGCTGAAGAGCTTCATTTTCTGTTGTGGGAGGATGCATCAACAAGATCCAGCAACATGGATACAATAACAGATAAACTAAAACGAATAAACACACTTCAGCACCAATAACAAATAAACACAGTTTTGCAGTCCGGCTCACAACTTGTACGACACAGCTAAATAAAACTAGTTAAATGTGTAACTAAGTTTCTCTGCCCAGACATAACATCAGCCTCTTACGTGGCTCACTTTGCAGTGATAGAAGTAGTGGTTTTGTCCTTGGCAGATCCTCTCAGTTCGGTTAACAGCTGGATGGTTATGCTCCGCCAGTGTTCTGGCGATAAGCGGCTCTCTCTCTCTCTCTCTCTCTTCCTCTCCGTTAGGAGATAGGGGATATAGTGTCGGTAGAACAGCTGGCCTTCCTTTGTCTCCTGGTCGGTCTGAAGGCCTTCACATCGTTAGGGAGCGCACAGGTCCCTCGCTCGGCTCGTCTGGGGCTCGGAACATTCATGGGTCACTCGTTGCAGCACTACGCCAGACAGACTGCAGATGCCGTTTCCTAGCAACTGGATAGCTTCTTCACATGTGGTGATGGAGGAGACAGGCCTTTGGCTGGTAACTCGTCACACTAAAGTTGGAGCTGTGGCCTCCACAGCTCCCAGGATTAGGAGAGGTGAGCTTCATGTTGGAGTCGGTGAGACCTTCTGAGAGAGAGGTCTTCTGAGAAGGAGAGATTCCAAGGAAGAGAGTGAGGGGAATGGAGTCGCTGCTATTTATTGACTGGTGGAGCTACTACCCATGAGCGGAGACCCCTGATGGGTTTTGAGGTCTATGCCCAATAAGGATGGCAATTCCTTATCTCCAAAGCTGTCATAAAATGGAGCAAAGCCTGCTGGAGATTTGAGTCTTTTAGAAGGTTTCTTTGTTTGAAACCATGCTGTCAGGCCTTGCTACTGATGTTAGGCCTTCTTGGTTTCAACATATGACTGTGGACCAACACTGGTGTCAGCAAACACTTCCTACTGCATTCCTTTGCTTGTAGAAATGAGATTGTATTTGATTTTGTTTTGACAAGGTTAGTCTTGAAACAAAACAAAACCACCACAGGGTCAAAAATGCCCACACCTTCAAAAATCAACAGGGACTTCTGGAGCACAACAACAGTTTAACATCAAGATCTCAACACATGGTCATACTCAAAATGACACTTTCCTCTTCCTTCTAGAGGTAGGGGGAATTAGGATATGCCTAAACCGAGAAGGATTCAGCATCTCCTGATGTGAACCATGCTATAAAAGGAGACTTACAAAGATATATGATCAAGAGTAGTTGAATTCTAACCAGGAGGATGGAAAGTCATCTAATAGTGTTTAGGCATCAGAACATGACCTCAGTGGTGAAGCTTAGTTGAAATTGTGCGATGTAGTAAGACGATGAGCCTGAACATGGTCATAAATCCACCACAGAATGGCTTCAGAAAAACAAAATTCACCTGCTTGAGTGGTCCAGTCAACATCAAGACCAGAACCCAACAGAGATGTTGTAGAAGGAAAACACACCAGACATCCTACAAATGTGTCTGAAGAGGACTGATCCAGAATTCCCCCAGAACATTAAGCAGGTCTGATCAAGAGATACTTGAGGACCTTGTTCAAGTCACTGCTGCTGCTGCACCTTCAACCAGCTGGTAACTACAAGGAGAAACTTACTTTTTCCTGTCACTGTATTTTGTCTTCATTTGCAGAATAAGCCTGAATTATTCAGGTTCTGAATTCCATAACCTGAATTAAACAATAATTTTATACACAACTAGAGAGCATTCTGGAGGGTTTTCCACCAGGTGTACCCAGTGTACCTGTATGCTGAAGAGTGGTTTGAGCAGGTGGGTGTCCTCCACCTGTCCGCTGATGTCAGCCTTCCAAAGTCTGAGTCCAGGTCTGGCAGCGTACACCTGGAGGTCGCTCTGTTTACAGAGAGCAGGCAGGAAGCAGGCACCAAACCTGCCGCTGCTGAGGGCACCGCCATCAACATGTGAACAAACACACCATTAAAATGAAGAAAACACACAGGCTCAATATGTGAACAAACATGCCACTAAAATGTGAAAGAAGGTTCCACTAACATGTAGAACGACAACAACAACAAAACAGGGTTAATACATGCACAGAAACAGTAATTAACAAATACACCCAACGTGTTGTGGTGATATATTGTAAACCACACATAAGTGATGTGGCGTTTTGTACCTCTTGCGGGGCTTGGTCCCCACCTGCAGGACTTCCTTGGTCTGCGTCCTGTAGAGCACAGACCTTTGGTAGGTGGAGACCAGCAGAACCTGGTGGCGGTACTCCATCTGAACTACACCTGAGGACTCCTCCAGCAGAAGGTCAGGTTTACACAACCCCTACACACACAAAAACGAACTCTTGCAGTTGTTCAGATGTGTCTGATGGAGGTGTGACCTAGATAGCATTGCTATCACCTTACCTGGTCTAGGTCCAGAGCGGAGAACACCACCCGACCTTTATCGTCTCCAGAAAAAAGCTTCATGCCATTGGTGCTCCAGGTCAGAGAGGTGATGGAGCCTTTGTGGAGGCCGACAACATCGAAGCGTCTCAGCTGCACCCAAACTCACTGTCAGACTACAGGTGGACACAAGTAGATATCTGCAGTCGCAACTATCTGGCTCTTACCTGTTTGTTACGACCAGGAAGTGGAGACACCAACTGGAAGATTGTAACCCTCCCTGAAGCTGTTCCCACGGCAACAAGGTCATCAAAACAGCTGAGCAGCTTCACAGCTGTGATTGCATCACATTTTCCCTGTAGCACAGACAACCACACATTAATACATTGAAAAAGTCCTTCCCATTACTAATTTATAACCTGGTTATTACTGGTTTATGCCTAACCCTAGCTTGTTTACAATACCAAAACATGCCTAAAACTGGTTTATACCTAAACATTACTAGTATATACCTAACCATTACTAGGTTATAGCTAAACATTCTGGGTTACACCTAACCAGTCCCTCCAGGATTTTGCAATGGCTTTTGTGCTTTTTTCTTCTTTGTGATCAAAATCCTTGATTTTCTGGTGGTATTTCATAAAATTTGAAAGGAATCTTGAAATACATTTTTCATTAAAATCCAACCAAAAATCTACAAACAGAATGGAAAAGGTGGAAAAAACATAATAAGCAGGTAGATTAGAAGCGCAATCATTTGTCTTCTTTAAAAAAAATTTAAAACAGCTCAATATCAGCAGACAGTGACATAACCCACATCCTTTGAAGTGTTCACATTAACAGAGAGCATTCTGAAAATTATATTTCTGAGACGTTTAAGTGGAAAAAAAGTAACAAGTCAAGAATCACTGACTCCTATGATGCAGGAAAACCAGAACCAGTAAATAAACATGTAAATAACAACACATAGCCAATAAATCAACAATAGAAAAAGCAATTGTGTTTCGGTTATGTCCATCCCTTGACACAGCGGCCACCAGAGCAGAGCGTCACAGCCTACACAGACTCTGGGGTGTCATATAAGCCGGACAGCCTTCCTGATGCATCCCCACAAACATGGAGATACTGCTGCCCCATCTCCTTAAAGTATGCCCAAGTACCTCACGGTGCTTTACCCCTGCTCTCATGAAGAACAGAGGGAAACTGTTTTGCACAGCTACAATGCTTATATACAACAGCAGCTTCTTTTGGTTCACCATATCAATCACAGAGAACACACCTGACATCTAACAGGGCTTGAGGCAGCAGTGCAGGAGACGTGAGAAGGACTGCCACTGACGGGAATGAATGAGTAACCATGGTTCATGATCATTTATGTGGAAATCTTTCAATAAACTATGACTTATGAGTGAGTGTGAAAAAATGTGAAATAACTGATTTCAATATCTGCGATTGCAAAAAAATCACAAAAAACTACAGGGACTGTCTAACCATTACTGGGTAATACCCAACCAATGCTTGTGTATATGTAAATATTACTAGTTTATAGCTACACATTACCAGTTTATATCTAAATGCTGTTTCTGTATACCTAACACATACCTTGTTTATATCTACGAATTATACTAGGTTATACCCAACTGTTCCTAGTTTGTACCTAAACAATACTAGTTTATACATAACCATTATTTGTTTATATCTAAGCATTACTATTTCATACCTAAACATTACTGGTGTACACCTAAACATTACTGGTTTATAACATCATCGGTGTATACCTAAGTATTATTGATTTATATCTAACTATTACATTTTTATACCTTGACCATTACTGGTTTATACCTAAACATTACTGATTTATATGTAAACATTACTGGTTTATACCTAAACATTACTGATTTATATGTAAACATTACTGATTTATACCTAAACATTACTGATTTATATGTAAACATTACTGGTTTATACCTAAACATTACTGATTTATATGTAAACATTACTGATT
>JAOWBL010005635.1:0-10062 GCA_028564865.1 Zenarchopterus dispar
TATATATATATATATATATATATATATATATATATATATATATATATATATATATATATATATATATATAAAATATTATTGTAGGAACGGAGTTTAAAAGCAGCACACTTGGACCTTTGATTAAAGAACAAATCAGCAAGATGATGTCTGAGGATATGATGCCATCTGAGGCTTGATAAATGAGCAGAAATTGTTTATCAGTTGATCAAAGTTAATATCAAATCCACAGTCAGAAACATTTTTTTTTTGTTTTTCTTTTAACTATAGAATGACCATTTTATACCTATAGATAACAAAGATCCCAGAACAGACAAACCAAGTAGTCATGGTCTTAAATTAAAAAAAAAAAAAATTCTCAAAATTAGAACAACACATCCCATGGGTGGTTGTAAAACTACTGCTGAGTATAAACATTCACTTGGCTGGACCCAAACAGGCCTGAGTGCTCTCCTGATGCTCCTCACATCTCTCGTGACCTGTTTGTAACAGAAGACACCACTACAGCAGAGAATTAAGCACCTGATTTATAGATGGAGAAGGGTATCGAAGGTCTGAAACGCTACAAAACTGTCCAGTTCCAGTCTCAACATGACACCAGATTTTCCAAACATAAATTCCATGCTAATGTTTGGTTGGAGCTTGACTTAACTATTCGGCAAAAAAGTCTTATTTCCAATTAATTTCTTGTTAATTTAATCATTCTTTCAGTTCATTTAGGTTTCAATTCTTGGCAGAATTCACTAATTTAGATAATCAGTCGTAAGTCATTCCTTGTTTCACTCCAAAATCTGTCTCTAGAACATCTACCGTAAAGTGATTTCGTACATTAAAATCTCCAGCCGTCTTTGATAAGCTGAAGACAGCAGCCTCCACCCAGAGGCATTCCCGAAAAATAAATCCAGATATTTCAGTCATGAGTGATGTGAGCCTTTACTGCATGTAGAGGGTGTAACATGAAGATCTTTTGCAGATTATAATAGCGTAAGGCAATAAGTCCTGTGTAGGCGAGGGCTAATTGATCCCTTTGAGGTTGTGTGGGCCTGCACGGGTGGAGAGATCTTCAGGGATTTGTGAGTGGAGAAACAAGACAATTGTGCACCGGTGTATTTTTATCAGATATTGACTGAGCGAGCACTGACCTCAGTTATCGATCTCACTTGCTCAGCAAGATGTTTACATTAATATTTTAAGCAATATGTTACTTCAGGTATCATTGGAGTGATTTTTATGATTCTACCAGGATTTAATTGAAATTTGGAGTTATGCCAAGACACATTTCTCTGAAAATTCTTCCACTAATGTCTGGTATGTTTCAGACATCAACAACCCTCGAGGCATGTCTCACCCCTGCTAACACACACACACACATACACAATCACACATACACACTCTCCCCTGTTGCCATAACAAACAAGGTGCAAAAGATGACTCAAGAAACTTTTACTGGGTGGAGTAACCTGACAGGTACATTGTGGCCTTTGGTACATACATGTTAATTGTGTGGGTGCAAATAGTACAAACTATTTCATGATTAATGCTCTCATTCTGTCAGTTACATAGTGACGACGCTTTATTTTGGATTCAGTGTGCTGCTGGGATCCTCAGCAAACTGAAGACCATTCGGACAGGTTTTACTGATCTCTTGCGTGCTGGTGGTCTGCTCATCAGCTGTTTTTCAACAACAAGTAGAAGAAAGTAAAGCTTTGATGAACCCAGTTTGGTTTGGAGGAAATAGTTATTAATTGGAAAAACTATGGCCACAAGTAGCCCAATTTAAATACATGCATACACACACACAAGTACTTGGTCCAACACTGTAGCAGGACACCAAAACCATTAGGCAAAGTGATAGGGGGAAAAAATTAAACAAATGGACAACTGAAAACATGTTAAAGGCAGGGTAAGCGATTCTGGGTGAAACTAAAACAATTCTTGGCACATTCAATGCAAATCCCCTCCCCACCACTGGCTTCCCATTTTGTGAGTACCCTGTTAAAAAAAAAAACAAAAAAGAAGGCAAGAACTCCTGATCTGATGATGGCAGGGAGGAGCCATCGATGTCAACAGGTGTGATGTCATCCAGAAACAACTTAGCCCTACCCGTTAAGAGTCCACTTGAGGTAAAAGCATTTTACTAGGTTGTGAATCTCCTTAACAAGGAGTTGAGGAGTGTCACCTCTTTTTCTAATACATAAGAGTGAAAGTGAAGAAATATTCTACAAAATGTCACACGAAAAATAAAGCATTAACTCTTTTAGTCAACAGAGTTTACATCAGATAGAAAATAACATATTACATTATGTCATGAAGTGCAACAAAAAAAGTAGAAGTTGTATTTGAAAAATTAAGTACATCCCACAAGACTCTGGAATAATACTCTTTGAAGGACATGATGGACCATGATGCACATTATGATGTTTAATGAAAAACCAACCAAACATCTCGGCACAAAGACCTCAAATCCACTGCCCAGGCATTGAGGTGGAGGGTTGATGATTTGGACTTGGTTTGCAGTCATTTCTTTAACCGATAGCTAATCTGTATCGGAAAAAATATTCTTGTCAATTATAAGTCCCAGCAGGAAATCTACACGAGGATTTAGATTAAGAACTCATGCTTGATGTGGAGTGGGCCGTGTAAATGCATGAGGTGTTATTGCCTCCCTGGTACCTGAACTTGGGTTGTTGGTAGAGAAAGGGAGTCAGGAGGTGTTACCGAGTGGTACTCCAAAACACGATGGCCTACTGTCTGCTTGGTTGGCCTCAGCAGCATCAGAAGGTCTGACTGCAGGAGATGCAGCTGAATAACAATCAGATTTGCAGAGTAGCTTCCACCCAAATCGTGTTTCTTGCAAAGCCGCGGTCTGTCATCTTAGCAGCTAGCTGCATATTACAGCTCCTGTAATACGCTGATTTACGATGACCTCAGATCTGAGGATGAGGAACTTGCGGACGTCCTCGTCTTATCAGTAAATAGGCACCAGGTCAACACCAGGCGCAGTGTCAGTTAATGTAAAAGGGTAAGGGGCTAAAGAAGAAGTAATGGAGGTGTGACAACAATCTAGTCCAAGTCCAGACCTCCACTGAAATGTTGTGGTGGGACTTTGAGAGGCATGGTGTGTCGTAAATAAGGGTGGGCCAAAATTCCTCCCAAGATGTAAGAGGCTGATTATGTCATATAGACAATGATTACCTCACGTAACTGCTGCTGAAAGTGGTTGTAAATACCGTTGACTCGGGCAGTTTACTGAATTTTTCTCTATTTTTGTTTTTTTGTTCATTGCTGTTCATTTAAGGCTATATTTACCTAATTCTAAGACATGTTGAGGACCACAGGATTTTTTTGAATGTTCTGATTAATAAACCTCAAAATTGAGAGATGTGGTACTTTCTTTTTCACGCCCATAAACTGATGGGCAGGTGTCTATTGTTCACGACATCTGTGTTTTGAACGGATGATTTTCTTTGTTGTCACTCTTTGACTGGTGGCCTTTTGTGTTTTTCTTCACAGAGCTGAAAAAACCGAGGTCCTGAGTGATGACCTCCTTCAGGTGAGGATCTCATTCTTATATTACTTTTCATTTTCATCATTTGCCAGATTGTCTACTTTAAACTGTCGTCATTGTGCTACATTGTACTGAGAGCTGAAAGATTGCACAAAAAAACACAACAATATAGATTTTTGAAAGTAATTGTGCAAATTCAGAGTTATGTGAAAAATCAGGTGGTTTAGAAATATTATCATTGATACTTTGTATAGCTTCTCAGACGTTTGGTCCATTAAACTAATTATTTTAGAGCACATTTTCTGGATTAACAAAACACACAAGTTATCAAAGTGGGTAGAAGTTCTGTTAAAGCCATCATGCCGTTGCAGCTTGTTGATGCCGAGTCTCCCTGCTGGCTTGATGTCTGTTGTGATCAAAACACTACCGTGTAGTTTTTTTTATTCAGTAAAGAGACATGCCTCATAGTTTTCTGCTTCAAGTGAACACTGGCAATGTTGCCTTATCTAGAATTCAAAGTGGATGTGCACTGCTGAGCGTGTGGTTGGGGGATGGGAGCGCCTTGGCTCGTGAATCCGTGAGATCACTTTTTTGTAGAGGTGTGTGAATAAATATGACAGAAGCCTGGAAAGACGGAGCATGCTCAGGAGTTAAGGTGACTGTCGCAGAGGCGAAGGTAAAAGAGTGAAACCAAAAGGCTTCAACAACCCTCCTTCAGTCACAGAAGTCAAAGTTTTATGATCCACCTGAATGAACTATGAACTTTATGTTGAATGCACTGAGTAACAGGCGACATATACTGGAGCTTAGGAAAAAAAGAAAAAAAGAAACTGGTTTTGACACTTTCCTTCTTTAGTCTTGCTAATAGCTAAATGTTTTCCATAGTTCATGTAGATAACTGCAACACACCCAGCCCTTCATCGGAGTGCTTTTTTCCCGTCCTTGGTTCTGAACGACAGGAGCTTTGTGCTGCGTTAGACATTCCTTAAGCTCCAGCTCTCAGCGAGGAATGCGATTGTCAGGAGGTCAACATTGTTAAAGTGGTTTGCTCGTCTTTTTTTTTTTTTTTTGCAACTTTAGCTTCAGGTCGCAAGTCAAAATATGTTGTTTTGGGGGGTGAAATAACAAGAAAGTATCGTACAGTCTATCACATGCAGCCAATAGTCAGTTTTCAGATCTGCTGACTGATAACAGTCATTTGGTAAAACATGCAGATTACTGATTCATAGGCCGGTGAATCAGTTTCAGCATTGTGATTCAATCACACTGCCTGGAAAGGGTTTCTCCCTCTTCTCCAAACACGAGCTGAGAAAGAGAATCATTTTTCCGAACCCCCTCCCCACAAACTCGACAACCCCCTTCTGTTACCAGTCCAACTTGAAATTTGACGCTATGATTTCCATGCTGTCACAGTACTCCCCCCCCCCCCCCCCCCCCCCCCCCCCCTCTTTTATTTTCCACAGTGCTTTGCATGGAGTGAAGCGTTTATCTTGTTTGGACACGCTCTGCCTCAGGAGGAAAGTTTAGGAGGCTGTCAGATTGGATCGTATCCCCGCCTGCCCTGAACTGAAACTCATGAGGTTTATTTTTGTGATAGATACAGTACCATGTTGTACAATGAGCGCACATCTTTCCTTGTAGTGGTGGTAAGCCAAACAAAATGTGATAGAAACCACTCTTGTGGGTTAGACCAATTAAAGGCTTAAACTTGATGTGGGAGAAATGACTCGAAGGTGATGTAGAGGATGGAACCAGTCCAGCTACTTCCCTTTCATTGTTTTTGCGAAGCCAAGCTGGCCAGCTGTGGAAATAACAAAAAAAAATTGTAGTTCCTCAATTACCAACCAGGGACTGTCTTCAAACGTTGGTCAATGTCCACAGATGTCCATGTTAAAAGGTCCACTTTAGAGCAGAAGTGTTTACAGCCTTGTAAGAAACATGGTTTTGGTCTTTATAGATAATTTTCTGCTTCATGACAAGTGAGAAATTATTTTTTTAATTTATATTATTTATATATATGACAAATGAATACTTTGCTTCCAGTAGATGATGGCTCCAAAGACTGGTCAAAGTGTGATGTCACAGAGTCTGTGTGTGTTCATATTTGACAGAGAAAGCTGGGATAAAACCCTGCAGCACATTATATTACTTTGCATTTAGCAGTTGCTTTTTTCCAAAGAGGAACACACTCAAGCCAAAAACTAGAGGGAAACTTGCAGGGTGTAGTTGTTCAGCCAAAAATGTGGGTGTTATTTAGGACAAATCCTGTAAGGATACTTTCAATATTTCATTTGATTTCATATCAACTTTAAAGACGGATGCAACAGAGTTGAGCAAAAATAACGTATCTCCCAGGAGCTGAAAAAGGCTCTGGACGGTTGCTGCTCCATCGTCCTCTAGTCGGTGAGCGGTCCAGCCAGCAAGGTCCGTCTCCCAGTCATCCATCAGCTATGCAGTCGGCCAGAGCAGGTCCGAGCCAGAAAACAAAACCCACCCATCAAAACAATTCCTGTGTGACTCACTGCACGGTCCATATTTTCTGCTGTCGCAGGTTAGAGGTCATCAGCTCGTTTTATTCAGTATTTTCGCTGGAGTCTGGGAAAAAGAAAAAAATTGGAAATAAGTGGGTTGTAAAAGTTTGGACAGGGTGGTAACTGGAAAGAGGAAGAGCTCCTCTGTGCTCTGTGTGTGTGGGCTTGTCAGTGAATATCATCAGGGAGTTTTCCCTTTTTTTTTCATCTAAAATTTGTCTGGGTCTTTTTCCGTGTGTGTGTGTGTGTGTGTGTGTGTGTGTAAAAGAGCTTATCTATCTAAACATCTTAAAAAATATATTCCCATGATCCGCCATCAAAAATGACAAATATCTCTCCTGTTTATATTTTTTTAAAAAAAGGACTTCCATTATGATATTTTTGGTGACATGTCATGATGTTATGGTCAACAAGTGACACACAGGGAGTGTATGACATCTTTGTGAATTACAGCGTGTCTTAAAGCTCTTTTTGTGTATGTACTGAAAAAAAACACTTTCTTCAACACCAGCAGGTTTATAAAGTGTATCCATTCCACACTGATGCTGCCCACTCTGCAGGGCGCTTTGGCACCTTTCTTTCCTTCTTGGCACAGTTTGTTTGAGACCCGGTCAGCACCAGGTAGCGCTAGACTTTTACGCATGAGTCTGAGTTGGAGATCACCAGAAGCGCTCAACAAATCTGTTGAATCCGAGGGGGAAGGACGCCACATCCAGCTGTGGTCTGGCACGGTGCAGCGGCTGAAGGATCGAGTGGGGTGTGGGGGCAGACGGTAAAGAGGACGGGTGTGTGTGAAATGACGTAAATGGAACAGCGAATTACTGCGGATAAAAGTAAAGGAAGAAGATGGGATCAGATAGCAAATGATCTCGCTTGTCGGGGCACAGCTAGATGTTTACACTGAAACAGGAAGAGGAAGTGAGTACTTATGACAGGCAGATAGCTTCGTGTAAGCACATGGCACATACTTTTGCTTACAGTTTGACCGCACCAGGACTGTTGCATTCGGAGTATAAAGTGCACAAAGCTGCATTACGATACCGTTGAGTGTTTCCAAAAACATACCGTACTAGTTAAAGTTGTTCACGCTCTTCACTTCATAATGTGTAAAGTTTTATAGGCAGAGATGTAAAACTGGAGATGTTATCAGCTGTGTTACTGTCACATGATCATTTAGGCGTGAAAAGGGTGCAGAAAACTTCTGTTGCAGTTGAAGAAAACGTCTTCAAAGGAAAAAAAATGCAAAAGATCATTTTAAAGAAGTGAATCTTTTGAGTAAAAATGGTAACGTGTAGGCCAGATCTGCAGTCAGAACAGTCTTCTAGTGAGTTTGTTTTAATTACTGACACTGACTCCGAGTGTTGTATCGCTGCAGAACCCAACTGCACAAACGGCCCCTACATCCGCTGTCATATTTCCAAAGCACGAACAGGCTGGAAAGTTTAGAGATGAATGTGTGCCCGTACAGCATCCGTGTTTTGATTTGTAGGACTCATCAGTGTTGTACCTGTCGACCAGGAAGCTGGAAACAGTCGCTTCTCTGTGTGCTTCATCCTGATTTGAATCTGTTAACTGCCCACTTTCTGTTGTAAAGCTTGTTTTGTTTGCTCTGCTTTTTTTTTTTTTTTTTTGGAAAACACTTTGCATTTTATGTTCATATGCAGATCGAGAAGCGGATGGAGCTGGTACGCTCGACGTCGCACATCATGCACAAGAGGCTGGCCTCATGTCTGCAGGGACAACTGGGCACAGACGCAGAGAAGAGACATGTAAGAAGCCCGGTTGTAAATGTGCACCACCTGCTGTCACCTCATCGTTGAACGGGCCTGCTTTAATCTAACTTTACCATCACATCATGCTTTAATCGTAGCACGTTTTGCTGCAAGTCAACGAGACTGGGTAGGGAGCTGGTGTGTTGTAGTGTGCAACAAATGCATATAAGATCTACTCTAGAGAAAAATATCAAAAACTGGCCTCCTGCCAGTTTAACTGACCCTGCGTAACCGCCCCGGTCCACATGGTCAATAAAAGTGACAGCAGTGTGAAAGAATCTGTTGCCTTGCCACCTTTCTGTCTTAAAGGTTGTCTCTGTCTTTACGGCTGTTTGTTCAAAATGCTTGAGTGAAATCTAAAAGGAACTTTAATCAGGACTCAAAACCTTATTGGCTGGTATTCTTGCAGAAAAAGCTGCCGCTGACGGCGTTGTCCCAGGCCATGCAGGACGGAGGCCGTGAGCTGGCAGAAGAGGGTTTAATCGGGTGAGGATTTATTGCACGTAGAGACTTCAGCAGGAACCAGTGTTAATATATAAAATATAAATATATACAAATAAAATATGTTTGAATATTTGTTTGCAACATGAAAACCCAGAAATGAAAAAAGGAGGGCACTTAACTGCATTTGCATGATTTCTTTTGCATTTACATTTTAGTCACAGGGAAAGAAATTTGTGATAACGGTCATATTTGCATATATTTCTCTTTGCGTGTGCAGCAAGATGATGGAAATGTGCGGGGACGCAGAAAGCCGACTGGCAAGTGAGCTGATGCAGCATGAACTGCAGATCGAGAAAGACATCCTGGATCCTCTCAACCAGCTGGCCGAGGTGAACGTACACACACTATCACTCTTCCTCCACGTTACTCAAGGCTGTCATGAAGCTTAATTAATGTTTTGTTCAATTACCTTGCATGCAGACTTGATGTTGTAGAATAAAGTGCGATGAAATGAAATGAAACAACGTTCTCACAGGATGGTTGCAGCCAGCGCTAAGCTGTATGTGTGACACACTGTTCCTTCTTCCTTCTAACAGGTGGAGATTCCCAACATACTCAAACTGAGGAAGCAGCTCGCGAGGCTCGTTCTCGACTATGACTCTGCAAAGACGAGGTACATTGGCATGAAGATGGGGTATAATATTTAATGGAGACTTTAATGCAAATGTTAAATGTTTACTTAAGCTGCATCCCTTATTTGTCATAAAAATTTTCAAAAGCAGTCTGATAAATCTTGTTTATACTGTAAAACATGCTTAAAGTGTTTCAAACATTTCTTGTCCTCCAGGTGGTATCAGGCAACCAAGTCCACGAACCAGGCCATGGCAAGCAAGGCCGATCTGCTCAAAGACGAGATGGATGAAGCGCTCAATAAAGTAGAGATGTGCAAGGTGCTTTTTTTATTTTTATTATTATTGTTTTTTCAAGTTGAGACAATTTCCTGAGGTCCTAATGAAAAGTCTGCGGCATGCTCTGGCAGAAAATACCAGCAGCTTCTCAGCTCTGTCGTAACAGTGCTGAACTTGAATGCAGCAGAACTGGTGGCGCTCCTCTGGAGCGTGCTGCCTTTGAGATCGGTGACGCAGTCATGCAAGCGTAAATCTGGACACAAAGCTTGTTATACAGCAAAACACAGGACCTACAACAAAAGATTTTGCACTTTAAATTTACCTGCAATTGCATTTCTGATGACAACATATTTTCCTCCAGGGTCATTTTTAGCAGCAACACGCACACTCCGTGATCACTGCAAAGCATACGAGTTGGCTGAATTACAGAGCGTTCCCTAAAACATAATCAGAGTTCATTCAGTCCCAGTTCTCCCCTTCCAAGAAATTTGGGTAATGTCCTGATCATCTTGATTGTTCTGGTCATTATTTTACCCATTTCACCTGGGGTATGAAATGTGGTAGGTGAAAGAATTTGCTTGTGACAATATTTGAGCTGCATGGTTTCAAATCATCATCAGAAATCCTTAAGTGTGCAGAGAACCCTGGAAACAAATATTTCTTTAGGTTATTTAGTTGCTTGGGATGTCATAAAACTCAATCAGAATGCAATAAAATAAATAAAAGAATAACTAATTAAAATTTATTTGAACTTTATTTGTGCAAGCAGTCCAAAACAGATTTGAGATGCACTAAAATCTGATGCTGGGGATGAATCTTACTCACCTCCAATTCACCCTAGTCAGGTCCCTGCTCATGCCATCTCTGGGATTTTATTTATATATATATATATATATATATAT
>JAOWBL010005638.1:0-10061 GCA_028564865.1 Zenarchopterus dispar
CCAGTGTTGTCGCAGTGGGATCCCTCTGTATTGGAGGTGCTGTTGTCTCCAGTTGTGGAGGTCCACTTACCCTTGGGTTGTGGTGGGGTCCATACATCCATCCAGCATCCCAACAAGCCCGGTGGGATGTGACCCCTACCTTGCAGTCTTGCTCCGGGGTTTGGCAGCCACCTCCTGATGCAAACAGCTCCCTGTACGGTGTGATAGTGTTCCCTCATTGGTTCCTCTATCCCCAACAATGTTTTCAGTGTTATTTATTTTAACCTTTGATTGTGTTATATCATTGATAGTGACCAGGGTGAGTGGGTGGATGGGTGGATGGGTGGTACTGATTTTGTTTTTACTGTTAAAGAACTTTGTGCTAGATGTTATTTTACTAAAAGTGCTATAAAAATAAAGTTTAATTTGATTTGTTATCATAGCTGATGTACTAGTAAAGAAGCAACTGGAGGAAATGATAAAAGCTCAGCAAGATCTAACATATCAAGTACACATATTAAGTGAAATGAAAATGCCTTACAAATTACTCTAGAATGAGGACAGACTTTGCACCAAATTACTTCTGATCTGCTATTTATATACTGTGTGTAAGAATAATGACCAAGGCTTGGGTTTTTAATTGAATATATCAGCTGTTAAAAGAGCACTCACTGGAACAGAAAGTTCTTTGTATGGATGGTTTCTGCAGCAGCTTACTGATGGGTCTTTGTGTGGTTACGCTGTAGTTTCCATGGATGCCACAGTGTCAGAGGACAACGGATACAGACAGCACAGTGCTGCCATCCTAGTTGCCATTCTAGTTGCCTTTGCACAATAAATATGTTCAATTTTTCAGTCTTTCTGAGGTTATTTAAAAATAAAACCCATTTTTAAGTTACACTGCAGGCTTGAATTTGTTTCCTCTGTCGACTGCAGGTATGGACTCTACAATCTAACTGTAATTTAAACGCAGTGGTCCCCAAACTTAGCAGTCAGCCATATCCTCCACTAAGGAGCACAGATTATATAGCATATTAAAACTCTCTGGTAGAACCCTACACTGGGTGCTGAAGAAACTTGGTGGGATGACATTACTCAAAAAGAAAAAAAAAAAAAAAAAAAATCTCTGTGTTCATTTTCATTAGATTATTCATGTATTTGAGATGTTTTCAGCACAACAGAAAAATATCAATTCAAAATATGAAAATGAGAATGCAAAAAGAAAAATTATTTTAAAAATACTCTTCTTCACAGTGTCACTGCTACTATCTAGCAACTTCACAAAGTAACTTAATTCAATTTAAAGCTTACCTCATAATGCTGAATTTGTAAAATCAACACATGTAGTCCAGAAAAGACTACTTAACTCCCAAGCACAAGTAAGACTGCATTTTTCAGTCATTTAATATTCATATTTCCTGGCCTGCATCATACCAGAGGGTGGAAGAAAGAAAAATGACAATAATTTTGAAGACATCTGCAGCTTCCTTTGCAAGCAAATGTTGCTTAACCACAACCAAGAGGTGTGAACATAGCTGACATTCAAGGTGAAATTGTTATGTTTCTCTTTGCAGAAGTCAGTGATGTCTCTTATTTTGTAAACCACAGTTTTGTTTTATTTTGTTTTTTGTTTTGTTTTGTTTTGTTTTGTTTTGTTTTGTTTTGTTTTGTTTTGTTTTGTTTTGTTTTGTTTTGTTTTTGTTTTGTTTTGCTTTTTGACAATTGCGTGATCTCACATATAAGTAGCAATGGTATTTTTTTGCTGTTTGCTATAAACCATACTTATCGCATGCTTTCAATTGGAGAATGAGTACAGTTACGTGAAGCATGGACGTCTATTTTATTCAAGTTAATTATGAATGGCTATAAAAAGAAATTAGATGTTTCCCTCAAAGCTCATTTTAGATTTTGTAAACGGAGAATTAGATAAAAGTAAAAATAAATCAATAACGGTGAGATGAGTTTTGGAAGGTTGGAAAGTTTTTTAAGTGTATATTTGTGGAGTTCAAAAAGTGCTTCTCTGAAGCTGTTGCAGTATTTAAGTTGCCAGATCCTTCCGTGTGTGCTTGGATTCCATGTAACATGTGCATTAGGCAACAAAATGATGACTAAGAAATGTGTTTGTAGAATGAACTTCCATGTGTAAAAGTTATTCAACAAGACTGAACTTTTTTCAAGTATTTTTTTTAATCAAATGTAAAGAGGCACTGAATGCATTAAAGCCAGCCAGTTTCAACACTTTTGTTTACCTTATTGTAAGGTGTAACCCTACATTTAGAAGTTGACAGTTTTTCCCAAAATTGTAGTTTTATCTGTCCAAGTTGCTTTCAACCCCATAACACAGTGTGGGAGAAAGCTGTTTTCTGTGTTTTTGTATATTTGTGTGTCTTGCTCACTCTGCCTGTGTCTGTGTCTCTCTCTTCCTCATTAACCAGAGCTGTTCAGTCATTTGAACCACACCCATCACTATTTAAAGGGTTTGGATCATAGCCCCCACTATCTATTGGGTTCAGACTCTTACCAAAAGCCCTGACCATTTTCAAAGAAAGACAGCAATACTATGGAACGTGGTGAGGTCCGTGCTGTTGCCCCAACCTACCTTGGTTGGTCAATTTTTAACTGTTTATGCTGTTGCCTGCCACTTGGGATTGCTGCCATCATCTTCTCCAACAAGGTCGGTAACACTTATGGTTAAACTTAATTTTGCCCAAACTTCTGTTCTTTTCAACCAGTCCATTTTTATATTTAGTATTACATTTTAGAACAATAATTTTATGTCTTGCAGCTTACCTTTTTTTTGTTTTATATGTGAAATATACCTTAAAATTATATTATTTCTTTCTAACTAATTCTATGATTTTACTCAAGGTTATAGGCACAGAGAAAAACACACAAATGGACTCATATAATGATCCACTTTGCATCTGCTCCTAATCTAAAGTGCCTTAAAAGTTAAATGAAATTAATAGAAAAAGTAGGAAAAGCTTCATTGATGATTTAATCTCCTGTTCATGCACTTTCCCGATTTTTCAAAATAGATTAATGTCACTAAAAATCCTTTTTTGCAATTCCTTAATTGCAACTAATTTTGACCATCCTTTATTGAAGGTGGATACCTTCAATACCACTGGAAACACAGCAGCTGCCTTGGATGCGTCACGCACAGCCAAGATGCTGAACATCATTGGAGTAGTCTGTGGAATAATTATTCTCATTATTTTCATCGCTCTCAAATTAAGTGAGCATGGCCATTAAATGTTCCTGTTTTTGCCAGCGGAAGCACAGGAATTCCAGCAAAGCTTCTCTTCAACATACAGAAGCAAACAGCCAAACCAAAAGCTGCGGTTGCTTGCTGACACATGATTTTCTACTTCTAATCACAGCGCAATCAAAAGAAGTCCTGAAAACCAAAAAAGCTTGTCACAGTCAGACCCCAATATATGTGTATGTTGCTTTGTATGAAATTTGTCAATGATTTACAGTTTGTTCTTTTCTGTTTTGCCAGGATGTGCTTGTAATAAAAGAAACAGAGAAAATAAATGGATTGTGGGTGTTTGTTTAAAGAAATATGACAAAATAAACTTCAGGGAGGGGAAGTGCAGTTCTTCATGAAACATTATATCACCACTTACAGTTTAGAAATGGTTTCCCTGACATATTAATCAAAAGAAGGGGGATAAAATAAAAAGGAAGCTGTTGTGAATTGGGCACAGATCCCAAAGCGAATGCTGGTGAACCGGTTTTCATGTTATTCAGAAAAATGACAGAGTACAAAAACTTTGTTTTAAAAAAAAAGAGAGAAATTAGAGACAAATTCAAGTTGTTCAAGTTTTTACAGAGACAAGTTCAAAATTGTTAAATTTATCACTCTTGTGGGATTTAATCAGTGCTCATGACTGGAATTATGGTAATCTATAGGTTATCATCGCGGATGAAAAGGGTGGGGCTCTGTAGTAACACCCTGACACTGATTTTCTGTGGTGTTTGTGCAGTGGTTTGACTGAGCAGGAAACTACTCTGGAAACTAGAGATAATCTGAAATCATCTGTAGTTTTCAGACAAACTGCTCAGCCCTTGTTGGAACTCCTTAGGGGAGCATCCTGGATCCTTCAGAGACAAGTCTAAAGTTGTTCAATTGATCACTCTTGTGGGATTTAATCAGTGCTCATGACTTGAATTATGATAATAAATGATTTAAGTTCCATTTCCATTGATCTGATATCCACGGTTCAAAACAGAAAAGCAATCTCTTTTGAACACTTTTTGTCATCTTTTCAACCTCTTGATTTAGGTTTTTCAAATGCATACATGTCTATAGGTTAGAAATATGAAAATCCTCTTTTCCATTAGTCCAGTCTTCTCCTTTCTTGATGCTCCCAGAACTCCTGTCTCTCAAAAATCCTTCAAGATTAGATACCAGACATGCGTCCATGTGCTTTGTCTTCATTTTCTGGACTTCCTGCTTGCACAATCAATCATTCACAAGAACCCCCCAAAAAAGAGGAAAGAAGTGGTTACTCACAAATTCATACAAAAAATCCTGAGAAATATGTACAGTATATAAATATAATACTGACAGTTAAATAATAAAGAGCTACATTACTGGATATTTGAACAGTTTAAAAAAAAGTCCAAAGCAATGCTTGTGCTCTTACATTTTCAGACAGCAATCCTCTGCTTGGTCTATGAAGCCTGTGAAGCAGGAAGGCAACATGGGAGTCTGACAAGATCTCTTTTGAGTCCTCCAGAAGGGTCTGCTCCTCTTGAAATGGAGCACAAACATTTGCTTCCTGACCCAGGAGTGGCAAGTCCAATCTGGCCTGAAAAAGCTCTCCCAGGCATTCTTGTAGAGTCTATGACACAAAATTAAACAAACTCTAACTAAATGTCACATCACAAAAAAAAAAAAAAAAAAAGAGTTTTACTATCAATCTTGACTCAAGCTTTGGTTGGAAATTAAATTGATTCAGCATCTATGAGATTGACGTTTGTGCAAATGTTTGGTGTTTTTCTGCACCTTGAAGAAAAGCCTCTGGAAGGCGGGACTGGAGTCGGAGCTCATGTCTTTGATTTTGACGTGTGACAGGCAGTGGAGCAGCATGAGAGAGAACCCTCCAACTGACTGAAGCCTCTGGCGACGGACATAGAGAGTCTCTTCTGCTTCCTGTCAACACACATCCCATGGCTGTTCTCCTGAACACGTTACAGCTGTACTACAACTTATAAAGAACTCATTCATAAGTCATGTTAAAAGAAAGCCATGAAACAACGTTTTATTGAGTTTCCAATACAGTCCATCTTGCCATAAAGAGATAAAGCTAACGAATCACTGTCGTATTATAATTTAATGATTAACTGAAATACAGAGACAAGGAAATGAATGAAAAGAAATAAACAATCAAGAACTAGGAGTTTAAGCATTTATTTTACTATTAAAAACCTAATGGTCAGAAAGTTTCCTTGTAGATTAAAACCTCCAGATGAGAGGTTCATTGTACGCCTTGCAGAAAAAAGTAAAATGCAGATATATTTCAAAAATTATGAAACAAAAAATAATCTTACAAGAAAATTATCTCAAGAGTTTCCACCTGTTTTGTGACTGAGCTGAGCTGAGTGTGATTCAGCGTTGAGGAAGTAACTTGAGAGTGAAACTCACCGCAAATCTAATTGTTTGAGCACAGACAGGAAGCTCAAACACTGGGGATTTTATTTACAGGAACCAAGATCTCCCACTTGCACGTTTTATCTTCAGTCAATTATTTTCCATTCAGGCATCAGTACAAGAAGGAACTACTCTTTACGCTGGAGTTTTGATAAATTGAAAGTCTTGGTGTTTGAGCTCCCACATTATTAATTGTTAATAACTGCTGTTTCTCAGATAATACCTTTATTTTATATGTGCATTTTCCATTCAGTGTATATTGTTTTATACAAACAGCACCACCCAATTATTTGACTATCTTGGCAATGCAATATGTCAAGTTCTCCTGTGCTACTGCAACAATTCTGAGAAGTACAAACAAAATTTCAAAGTATGTTACTCCATTTTTACCTGATAAAAGAAGGAATTTCTGAAGGCGTTGTGGACATAGTTGTTGTTTGGGAGGCTAGCTGCTATCTGAAGAGAAATGGATGGAGTCTGTTGGAAAAAAGAAAAATAGTCCATGTTTTTCTAACAGAATTCAGCTTAAAGATAGAATTAAGCCATGCTGAGGCACCAACCAGTTTTAGATCATGCAGTGTACGCATCAGGAATAGTCCATGTTGGTGGACCAGGAACTCTCTGGGGTTGAGGACTGATAGGTCCAAAGGAATCAGTTCTCCCTCACATTCCCATTGAGCATCAAGGACATCTACAAAATGTTTGCCTCTGTCTTGACAAAGCAAAGGACAAACTGCAAGGTGCCATACCACTCCATGGCCCATACCAATCAGTTCATTAGGAATTAGAGGGTTAATTTTAACCAAAACATATACACAAGTTGAAATGCTGCTGTTTACCTACAGAACATTTGCTTGAGCATACCTAGCTAATGCAATATTTTGTTGTCCTAGCAAAGCCCTCCAACAAGGCAGTATGTGGATAAATTGTTGGTTCTGTCAGAGCAGTGCCATTATTGCTGAAATGCATTTTTAAACAAAGGATGACAGTGTGTTAGAACTCACGTCATAATTTGATATAGGCACGTTAAACCAACAGCTACTAGGAATTAGAGGAACTAATTTACTGGCTCATGTAGACATGATGGGGTGTTAAAAGCTGATAAAGCATTTATTCAAACTGTTATGAAATTGATGAGGTCTGAGTTGTTTTAAATTGTGAATAGATTTAAGCACACCTCCTCCATCAAAATTCTTCCCTCTATCTGCTTCAGTCTATGTCTGTTAGCCAGATAAAATCTCTTAAGAACTCATTTTGAGTGATGCTTATCCAAACTTTGTCAAGACCCTCATCTCTATATTTTGCCCTTTCCAAGATGTTCTGGTTTGAGTTGCAGGTCTATAAATTCTATAAATGCATATTACAGATATGTTTACAGCTTAGCTGCTTTGTTCTGTCAAAAACTAAAGTAAATAATAGTCACAAAAAAAAATTACCAAGGAGCCCTGCCTTACTGCTCCACCCCTCCAGCTGTTGCTCCACTCCTCTTAACAGTTGGAATAGAGGAGATAGCTTCAGAAGTCTCACCCACTCCTCCTCTGCAGAATCAAAACCATGGTATAATAAACCTAAAGTAGCAATGTCTATCATATGTTCCTAACTATTTAGCAATTGCAATAAATACCTGGAATTGTGGGGACAGCAACATGTAAAGACTGAGTTGATTCCTTCATCTGCTGGCTCTCTGTTTGCAAATCAAGAGAAAGGCAGCTTTTTTAACAAAAGTAACTCTTATCCCAGCCAGTAAGTCAGTTACCGGGTTTTTTAACATAGTACGTAGGGGAAAAAAATAGATTAAAAGCTGTCAAACATGAGTATGCCAAAGTCTATTGATCCGTCTAGAGTCCATTAATACTTTTGATATCCCTTATTCAGTATGTTCCAACAATACGGAAAATGGGGATATTAAGGTTGAGTAATTGGATAAGAAATATTACAATTTTATTTTCATCTTGTATTGAAATTCATTCTCCTTTTTTATTATTATTATTATTGTTGTTGTTGTTGTTATCCATAAATCTTGATCTTCCTATTTCTGGAACATATTATTTTAACTTTGTCCACACTACTTTTACCAGACCATGAACAGCACAAGGAACTGAATTGAAGTTAAGACTGAATCAGTATAGTTTGCTTATTATTAACTTCATATGAGCACAATAATATTAATTTGGATTTAAATGGGCCCTGCAATGGACTGGTGACCTGTCCCAGATGTAGTCCTGCCTTTTGCCCAAAGACAGCTGGGATAGGCTCCAGCAAATCCCCAGGACCCTGAAGTGGATAAACCAGGTATAGTTAATGGATAGATATGATATATTCATTTTAAATTATATAATTTATCTTCACAGATTAATCATTTATTATTGAAATAAATTGTATTGAATCAAATTGAATTACAGCCTTATAAATGAATTAAAATGAATCAAATTTAAATAACAGCTTAGATCCTCTGTCTTGTCTTCACACACAGAACTTTTTTTTTTTTTTCCAAAATCAAGCTGACACATAAACTAATCGTCACAGAACAGAGTTTTTGCACAAAGCTAATAAATGGCTTCTTCCTAATGTTGTAGTTTTGTGTCACACTTCTGGATCCAAAGGCATCAAATGTTATGATTATCCAGGCACTCCCAAGTTACTGAAATAGCTCCTTGGCCGATTATATATAACAGTTACTAAACAAATATTCAAATGAATTTACCAAGAGCAGATCAAGATTTTTCTTCAACTGAATGTTTTCTTTTTTCTTTTTGAGGTCATAATAACTTAAATGGTTACACTTTTATACGAGTGAATTGCATATTGTTAACAGGTAGTCTGTTAAAAAGTAGATCATGTCTGCACAAGGCTTCTTCACACTTCTTCACACACATAAATTGATTAATATCAGTTTACTGCAGAGTGTAAAAACAGTTTTTCTCATTCATTCAATATCATTCGTTACATTAATATTGTTCATGATGCTCTGTCTCACCCTGAGAATGAATGCCAGAAGATGCGGTCCGTCTTTGTGAGTTGTGAGTCGGTGCTGAACTGGTCTGAAGACTCGCATCCTGAGACTGAGCCAAGTTAACAGGTTCCCTCAAAGACTGGGTGGATATTCCTTTACAACATAAAAAAAAATCTTTTTCACTTTAGGATATTTCATGGACCTGAAATTTCATCCACGAGGCCTCTAAAGTTAAAAGTATTAAGCAATTAATGGGATAAGGAAAGAGATCAGATCGTAAACTAAAGCACATCCAATATATACATTAAAGAGAATAGTGGCACAAAGGACATGGCAGTAAAAAATTAGAAATACTTGCAAGGCAATCATTTTTGATTTAAAGAATCACAAAAAGCTGCACATGTCAACTTTTGAAATTTTTTTAACTTTAGCATTTTCCCTTTGGCTTAAGTCACTCTTATGACACTATGATTTGTTTGGTCCACCATCATTACTTTCCTGAGTCTCTGGTCACTTTTGTCATCATGTCAGCTGAAGTTGTGTGAGTTAGTTTCATCATTATTGCTGTGTGACACAGTGCCAAAAAAAAGATATACAGTTGTTGCAGGAGAGTCTTGCTGGTAGTTGATTAGTTACTCAGATGATAACCATCTGGATTTTGTGCCTTTTTTACTCATGGGCATTTGAAAATAGATAACCACCACCTCTGAGGAAGCAAATAAAAAAAGTCTATCTACCAACTGCCTTTACAGTTTTATGATGTTTGCCTCACAGTTTGACTTACCGTATGTTAACCTTTCGTTTTGTGGTTGAGAAGTCAGAATAAACCACTGCTTTAGTTTTTCTTAACTTCGGTGTGGGATGAGGTGAACCAAAAATGGAAAGGGATTTTTTTTAACAACAACTGCAATGTAGGTCTGCCTAGGTGAAACAAAAACAGTTCTACAGACAAAGGACGAAAAAAAAACGTGATATTTCCATAAAAGGGTTCTTGATTGCTTCTGTTATTTCCCCACCCTTTCTCTTCCACACCTGCTGCAGTGGTTTACCCTCATTAGTTAGACAAATATCCTTTTATCTCCAATCCTGAACATGTCCATCAAACCAGCTTTCATGCTTGCCACTCATAGACCCCTGGTGTGTTTACCACAGTTAGGAACTTTACTGAGCAAATGTGATTTGAGGCACGTTCTCCTGTCAGTTTGCTTCATTTTGAATGTGTACTCTGGCGTGTGGAAACAATAATCCAAGTAGGTAAAATGCTGCTGATTTAAATCACTTCATTTGGAAGGAATGAAATGAGAACCTGTCTAGTTCTGGTTCTAAATAAGAAAAATAAAAATAACATCAAAAATATAAGAAATCTACAACCATTGTTGTTTATATATGGAAATTATCTTTACGTATATCAATACGTTATTATTATTATTTTTGATGTTATTTTTATTTTTCTTATTAATTTTATTT
>JAOWBL010005640.1:2069-21882 GCA_028564865.1 Zenarchopterus dispar
ACACACACACACACACACACACACACAGCTGTCCAAGTGTGTGCATGCATGTAAGTGCTTCTGTCGGTGTCTCAAGGGGCATCATGACACTTCATCATTTGTTAATTAGCCATTTAAGGCGGCTAATTATATGCCGGTTCGCTACATTTCTGTCAGACGTCCTCATTTCGGTCACCATGTGTTAGAAAACAGTTGCTTGAGTAACACCTTATGGGATAAAACAGAAACAAAATGGTTCACAGCAGTCAGTGTTTGGTACATGGAGATCTTGAAGATCTTTTTTTCATGGTTTTTTTTTTTGTGCATTTCCAAATTGATTACTGACTGAAGAGAAATTTAATTATCTTTTAGATATCACACATGCTCCACTGACATTCCACTTTAGCCAAATTTGATAAGTCCTTTAAGGTAAATTTTGTCATGCATACCTACATCACCTAAGAAGCAGAGCTCCAAGTCAGCAAGTCCTCCTACTGAATCCAGCATGCTTTTAGCTGAGTTCTGTTAGTAGGACTGGGATTTTAAAAAGTGCCAACTCTCAACCAGGATCATTTTGGGAAGAAAGTATTCTCCTCTGCACTTTGTCAAGTTCTAGTTTCTTGATGGGGTTATGCCAGGGCAGGGATTTGAACCCTAGAGAACTCTGAGTAGGCTCTGGGGAAAGTTCCTGAAACCAGAACATAGCTCAAGTGTACAGAGAAGGCAGCAACAAAAATGAACAACACACAAAAGTAGCTATAGGCAGAAGGCTTTTCAAAGGTGAGCACAAAGGTCATGACAAAAGTGGATTGTTAAAAAGAAATACCCAGATCCACTCAGACACATAATATGAATTATCAGTTCCCAGATAACACCGTACTTACATAGATATAGATGTAAAGGTCAGGAAAGTCCAGTTTCGTTGTTTGCAGGGTATCTATATTACCAGTTATGTCTGTGTGTGTAGCCTTTCTATTCGTTTTCCAAGTGCACAGACGTTTCTCTAAAAGGTCAGGCTGTGACAACATTCACATGCACAATACCGTCCTGCTTATGTTGGGCAAGTGGGGGGAGTTCTGACTCTATGCCATAACTGAAGAGTGCCATGCTCAAAAATAATACAAAAGGCACTCTGGACAGGTTGCTGGTCCATCACAGGGCAGCCAAAAAAAAAAAAAAAAGGAATTACCATTATTTGCATACACACACAAAGT
Organism: Zenarchopterus dispar; assembly: GCA_028564865.1. Taxonomy (NCBI): domain Eukaryota; kingdom Metazoa; phylum Chordata; class Actinopteri; order Beloniformes; family Zenarchopteridae; genus Zenarchopterus; species Zenarchopterus dispar. The sequence continues at coordinate 3,263 of JAOWBL010005640.1, forward strand.
GTAACATTATTACTGAATAACAGCCAGCGTTGCAATGCAGTGTTCTTCTGGCAAAACCTGGATCCTGGCGTTCCCTGGGATGTCAACTTTGTGAATGATCTTGATCTTGAAAGATGTTTAGGTTGGTGGGAAATGTCAGCCTCTCCCCTTGGCAACAATACTCCCCTACAGCAGCAGCCTCCATGTTTCTAATCAGATTAAGATCACAATATTACTGCGTTTACAGCATAGCCGGTGTCAGCTGCTGGGGATTATGAGGCATGAACGTCTTTTATATTGTCATTAGAAGAAGGACAATTCCTTAAATAAAAAGATACTATTTAGGTATATAATTTCATATTTAGTTTTAATTTAGATGAATATGCTTGTTGATCTTTGTCCTTGGATGGTGCAAGATCTTTATTGGCTGCATCTGTAAAGGTGCAGACAATAAGCCTGACTTTAGCAGAGAAGTTCACCATTCTTACCATCCGTCTCCTCCTCACTGGCTGTTTTAAAACAAACCTAATTTTGTTTAACTCATACTAAGTGTTAGTGTTGTTTTTTCAGCCCAAAAAACAGAAGTATCACATAATGTTATATTTGGTTGTTTTGTGCTTATTTGGATGGAAGACTGTGAAAGTGGGACGTCTGATTTAAAGGATGTCAGCCGCTAACAAAAAATGGTTGTTTTACTCCCTTCTGCCCTTTTATTCACCCTTCCAAAGGGGCAGCTGCCAGCCAAATCAGCAACCCAGCAGGATTAAATAGCTGGACATTGTCCTTGAAGTTGGAAAAATCAGAAGAAAGGCTACTTGAAACAGTGCACAGGTGCATTTGAGAGCTTTGTTAGGCTTGGGTATTCAAATTTTTAAAATCAGTTGTTGGTAATTGAACTATAGAAATTAGGAAAGATTGGTTAATCACAGCTAAAGAGGACTTGTTTGGAAAATATTTCATATTGCAATAATGACATTTGATATGAAATTGCTTTTCCAAAGAAAATTGAGTTTGTTAAAGTTTGTCTTCTAGCTTGAGGAGGGGAGAGAAAAATAATCAAGTTTTTTTTTTTTTTTTTTTTTGTGGCCCTAAAAATATACTCGTTTTTCCACTGGCCTTGGACTCACCCTATTCTGGCTTTGTTCCAGAGGTGGTCTCCATTCCCCTTCCTCCGCCTTACCCAGCTGCAGGACACACTCCATCCTGTCTCGAGGTGGCCCTGGACGCACCCCATTCTGTTTTCATTCACGAGGTGGTCTCTTACGCACCTCAGCCTGTCTTGTTCCTGAAGGGATCTTGGATGCAGCCCATCCAGTCTCCATTCCCCTTCTTCCGCCTTAGTTGTCTGCAAGATGCCTGCCCAGGACTTCGGCAGGGCTCCAGTTTCAGTGTTGTAACATAACTCTGCCTATTTTAATGTATTTGTTTTTCTGGTTTTAGAATCTTGATAGTAGGAACATTTGGGAGCTGTTCCTTGATAGGGGGGTATTGTTGTGGTTCTGAAAATATGCTTGTTTTTCCACTGATCCATCTCTCCCTCTCCCTGCAGAAGGAGTGCCGGGGGACAGGGCGATCTCCAGGAGCACTGGGCTCCGGTGCACCCATTTCTCCTTATGGCCAATTAGCCGGCTTCATAAGATACCCTCCCTTGGTCTCTGGGGCTGGAGGATTATCGATCTCTCTTACTACCTGGCTATAGTGGCTTGCTAGTGCTCCCGGCGATCTCCTGCTCTCCACCACGCAAGTCCTCACATCTCGCGAGTTTAGTTTTCTCCAGCATTAGCTCACGAGCTACGTGTGTTTTGTGTCTCTAGGGTAGTCTTCAAGCTACATGAGTTTTGTGCCTCGTCACAGTTTTCAGTTGCTACTTTTCCCTGGAGGGATTTTGTTTGGTACTTTGTCTCCTTTTTTCTGTGAGATGTGTTTCTCTTGGAAATAAACCGTTTTGGACCTTTAACTCTGTGACTGGGTCCTGAATTCTTTGGCGCTGCCTTAACATTTTTATTATATCTAAATTTTAAACCTCTTTTTATTCTTTCCCTCTCAGAAAACGATTTTCTAGTAGATTAGATGAATTTCAATGTTTTGAGAAAAACATCTAATCAAATGATCTTTGAATAGATGCCGTTTGTAGGAATATTTTATTTTGAAGAGTAATTAAAAGAAATGACTTGTGTATTAGGTGAGTGTAAAAAAGTAGACAGAGTTTTATGACATCCTGGACCATGAAATTAATTTCACTACAGGAAATACAATTGCAAGTATTAAGAATCTGCATAATTTTCAAAACATTTGAACAAACAAGAGTTGGATGCACAAATGATGAATACACACAAAAACAATGTGTACACCTTTTCCTGCACAGAAACTGGTATTTACAAAAGAAAAATATGTGATGTGATGCGTACACTCTCATACATTTTTCAGACCACGCAAATACATTTCTAGAGCACATTCATCCTGATATGGTAAGACATTTGTCAGTCTTTGATTATTTTTTTCTTTAGGTATTGATATAGCCTACTCTTAACTGAACGTGGGTATTACCTGGGTAATGCAGTTTTTCTTCACGAGAAAAGAAAATATGAAATAAAGAGTCAAATTTTAACGAGAGAGGACTTCTGATTTAATTACAATTTCATTTATAAGTTTTATCTTTATGCTTTTGTTTAAAAAAAAAAACATTTGGGCCTGAATCTTTCAGTTTTATCTGTATTTCTGACCACTGAAGGATGACTCTAAAGGCGAGTGAATCTCCAGTGACACTCCCCTATTAAAATGTTCAACTTTGCAACAGAAAAACATTTACAGCCAGGCATCAAAAGCACTCCTCAGAACACTTGGGTGTATCAAGAGTTTATCCAGATGATCTTATACAGTTAATTGTGCTATTCCCCACAGACTGACCTGGAAGAGACAATAAGGATGTACATTAACTGCAGACAAATAATCATCTCAAAGTTTGCTTGAAAAGCTTTGGCAGCTACGTGGCATCAGAATTACATCAGCAGGATCTATATTCTTCTCCCTAAATTCTCTTCAAAGACCTGCATTTGAATTTCATTTGATCTATTTCTGGGCATTCATTTTCTATTTCTATCAGGCTGCTGATGTTGTCAAACTGAGCTCTGACATTTCTCTCTGTCCCTCTTGTCAACAGAGTGAAGCAGAAAGAGACATTTACAGGAGCAATTTCTATCTAATTCTGATACAGCTGTTTGTGGGCATGATATATATTTACCTGCACTCGCTTTCTTTGACTTGCTAAAGACGATTTTTGCTTTGGGGCCAGTTTTTGCAAGCATTTTGTGCATTTATTAAAAGATTGTATTATTTGTTGATTCAAAATATTTAAGTAATTTCCACAGCAAGGATTAAGACATTTAAATGATTGTTTTATTTTTTTCAGTCAAATCCAAACCAGTTTTTGGAGGTCAAATAGGAACCTTGAGCAGATTTCATGCTAACAAAGTACTATGGAAAAAAAATGTCATGTGAACACAGTTCCCAAAATACACCTTTTGAAATTTTGAGACTACCTGACAAAATGGCAACATTTGATGATATTTGGGTGGATTTGATGAGCAACTCTTGTTTGACTAGTCTCAATACAATCTTATTTTCAGTGAGCCCATCTTCTACATGAAAGACTAAAAAGGGATTTCTTGAAGCCTTTAAAATTTTGGTAAATCACACGGGGATTGTGTTCAGCTTACATCCCGGCCACATGCAGCCTGTATCAACTGTCGACATGCACGCAAATACACACAGCTTTGCTCTGACAACCAAGTGCAGAGGAAGGAAGCTTGCTGTCCCTCTGAGATAGTTATACATGTTGCACAGGACTGCACACCATGCAAAGAAAAAAAAAACAAAAACAAAAAAACCCACCACCAAAATGTGTTGATCCACAAAAGCAGACAGCCTCAAATTTCAAGACTGAAAGGCACCCACGAAACACAAAGAATCAAACAAATATAAATATTCTGAAATTCACAATACAGACATGCAGATGGATGACTTAGTTCAGGAGAGGAAAGCAGCTTGGATGTGTCACCTGGCAGTGGCTCAGATTTTTTCAAGGAAGATGTTGAATAAAACGAGATTATCTGCAAAATCCTGCCAAGGGAACTATATATCATAATAAATTGAAATCCCATCCATGATAGGCATAACTACATACCTGACAAAAATTGAATCTAAATCAAACTTCTACTTTGCCACAGCAGCAAAATACTTCGTCAAAGATTTTTCCCAAATTAGTAACAAACCAGACTTGAAAAGTCATTAACCCAAACTATTTTTGTCTTGGCAACTTTTTTTCCCCCTTCTTTTTTTCTCTCCAAATTTACAACTATGGCCCAGCAGAACCTATGAATTTTAGACTGTTTCAGTCTTTAGTTAACTGAAAATAATTGAAAATGTATTTCTATCAGTGTGAGAGTTGACCAACTGAACTGAAGTAGAGTATTATGTATAAGGTTCAGGACTGTTGTAGCATCAGCTGCAGTTTGACATTGGTGAATTGTTACATCAGTTAGCCTCCCTGAATGAGAAATAACAAAGTTTTACCATTTACAGTGGTGAATATAATTAAGACAGCACTTTCTATCTTTATGCAAGGCCATTTTTAATTTCACACACTGTGTGGCCTATGCATGTCCACATAATTATAGGAAATCCAACTGCCAATAAGCTATTTGTATGGATTTCAAACTAAGATCTATGGGGAAAAAAAACACATACTGTTCGGCTGAGTGAGTGGAATGTTAGATTTGCTTAAAATCATATCACACCATTTTTATTTTCTTTCCTGTATCAAACTTGTTGTTGCCGTTTATGGATTATGAGCAACTTTTCAGGAATTTAGAGCACTACTGACAAATACATAGAAGATTTGGACATCCCTGCCACCAGCTGATCAGCAAGTCTCCAAGCAGATCTACCAGTTGGGAGCAGTTTCTCATATTGTTGTCTCAGAAAAAAAAAAAAAAAAATCTTGTCCCAGTCATCACATGGTGATTCTCAAATACGTGCAAATGCTCTAAATCCTCTCTTCATATGCACTGATGCTTTATCTAGTTAGGACTTTGTCACGCTGTCCTATGTCCACCCTCTTCCACTTCAGAACCTGAGCAGTTCAGGAGGATTACACTCCTCTGATCCAGTACATCGAGTTTCTTCCCTTGATTACCTCAGGCAGAAATTTGCAGACACATCCGCTGATGGCCTGCTAGACACGACATCGTTAGTGGATCCCAGGTTCAAAACAACATAAATTGCTGCAGAAAGGTGGAAGGAATGAAGTCCAGAGCCATTTTGGAGATGGAAGCAGAAGTGATGCTGTCTGACCAGCGTACAGCAGGGTCTGCTGCTTCACTGCCTCACGAAGCGTCAGCGGTTTCAGTACCAGGGGCAAGAAGAAGGAAAACTTTCAGAAATTTCTTCTGGGAGGCGACCTCTCACAATCTCATCACTCGTGGAGTTAAAGACCCAGTTGACAGAATTAGGCTTTTGTCATGAAAGTTTTATACATGTATTGGTACGATTCGTTATCAGAAACACAAACAAAATCATAAATCACACACTAGTACTTTGACCTTTGATGTGATGATCATCATTGGGAGTGGTGTCAGTCATAATGTCGACTTCTGCCTCTGTGCTTGTGTGTAAAACAGTACTTTTCCCATTTAAAGGCCATGTGGTTACAAACATCTTCAAGCAGGAAAGTGCACTATATTTCACATTTTCAAATGCCTTCATCAAGAATTCTTGATGAAACTATTTTGTTGGCAAGAGCTGTTTTTGTTAATGGCTTTTGAGAACACAGTCAGATGACCCAGTATGCTAATATTTATTTTTATTTGTTAAACTGAGTGCAGTCACCACTTATAAATTGAAAAAGGGTAAACTAACTTCGGTGATTTTTGCTCTTCTTTACATGCAAATTTAACATTTAAAAACAAGGATTAGAAATTGTAGAAACTATAGGTACTTTACATGGTCTACAATTTAAATCTGTAATGTTTAATAGAAAATATAAAAAATTTATTCGTGGCTTTGTTTTACAGCCTTTTTCTGTTTCCTCCTTTGTGTAATATACTTGCTGCTCTCTCACTCTTACATTCTGATATTCATTTCATTTTTTGTGAATTTAATCTTTCTCTTATTCATGAGCAGAGAATCATTTTCATTTGAGAGATAATTAAAATAAAAAATGTGAATAAAAGCCACATTTTGTGTCTGTGTTGTCCTTGTTGTAACTCAGCATCTACGTATGTGTGGATTCATGTCAACTTGTACATAACTTAATGTGAACTCCCCAAAAGCAAAAGATGAATAATAAATATGACAAGCCAACCATCCAAACAGACTTTTAATGCATTTCTGCTTTGATGCAGTTCTCTCCATGAGATAAGAGCTAATTAACAAATAATAATGTTTTGATCTATTTAATAAAGCATGACTTTGATATCAGGAGACTGCTGTCTGTTGTCTAGACAATACAGGAGGAGAACAGTTACATATTTAAATTTTATTAATTCTGTCTTTGACTCCTTACTCATTGAAATATCTTATGTACAGCAGATTGCCAACTGCACTGGCGATTATGTACATTTAATTTTCCTTTTAAAATGTCCTTCCTTTAATGTATGCAAATTCAAAGAAACGAGAAAGTAGTCCGAGACAGACCACAAGCAAGCGTCATCCATAAATAAAATACGATCAGAAAAAGGGAGACAAGTGCACCACAGTGGTTTTTATGTGCATCTGTATTTTAGTATTATAGGAAATCAGGAAAGTATCTGTTCCTGCAAAGATGCAGCGGTGTCCAAGACTCAAAAATAAATCAGTTAAATAAGAAAAATAAAATGACCACATTCCCACACAAATATTTATAGCCTATCATTTTACAAGAAGGCTAAAGTGCTCTGTTTTTCATTTCATGTTCATGCAAGGTCTCTTTTAATTAACCTGAACAGGAATAACTGGGATCTTATCTCCGCTATTGAGGAGCTCAGTTAATTATCAATGACTGGTGAATATGAACATGACAGTCGTAGTTTGTGTTGTATCTAGGTTAAGCTAATAATCATTCTATTAATCTGTCCTCTTATTTAGCATTTAAGTATTATGCAGTCTATAATGGAAGTGGTACTGGAATGCAGATATATGGTAGTGCAGACAAGCCTTTCAATGGAACTTCATTTATATATATATATATAAAAAAAAAAAGTAATATGAAAAAGGTTCAGTATGACTCAGCCTTTTGATTTGTGGTCTTATTTCTCTAGTCTTTTTTTTTTCCTTCTTCTGGGCTGGATGATTCTCTTGGTACCTAACCATAGAGAGAAGGGATTACTTTTCTCCTTCCCCCTGACCAAGACACTATTTCCAGGATAATCGATGTAACTTACTACATGAAGTTCCTATACGGAAAAGAAATCACATACCCGCTCTGACCAGAAGAAGATATTCATCTTCTAATACTAGATCATACCCACTGAAGAGAGTTCCTAAACAAAGGATGGATTGTGCACCTTCCCCAGGAAGATACCTTTGACTGCAACACAGTTTTCAATTTCAGGAAAGGTGTTCAGAGTTGGTTCAGTCAGCTCTAAATATATTCACTCTAACAATAAAAAAAATAAATAAATAAATAAACAAACCCTATCAATGGAACTCTGACACCATGGTTCACCATGGCTTCACATAGAAAGTGGAAGTGATCTTCCCATTTTAGTGCAATCATTTAAACTTAAGCAAATATTCAGACAAAATTCCAACGCTGCTGTTGTGGCAAAGAGAATTGATGTCACAAAACTGCAGAGCAAGTGAATATGTAAACTAATTAAAATATTTAAAACAACCATCTCACATGAATACAAATGAGTGTAGTATAAAATTCTCAAATGTTGTGCAGGCGCAATCCTGCAAGCAACAACAAGACAGGCTCGGTTCTTTACACGTTAAACATATTTTGAAGAAACTAAATCAAATATAAAATCATTCTGGGAAATATGAGTTCAGTCAATAGCCTATGTCCAGAAATACAGATAATCCTAAAAAGGAAATTTCCTTACTCCCACTGTGAGCAGAATACCAATTATTTTAGGCCATTATATAAACTTTTAAATCAGGTTAATTACTTGGTGACTGCAAATAAATTAAGTCTTAATTCCAGATATTTTGTAAGTATGAACATATGGGATAGGTGACGTACAGAAGAATAAGATTAGAGACAGACCAAATTTAAAAAAACACTTTCTTAAACGAGCTAAACTGAACCCTTTTTGTAATGGTTAAGTAACTTTGCTTAATTATACTGAACCCTGACCTTCATTTAAAGAGAGCTACCCTGAAAATAAAACCATCAGTCAGTGTGTGTGCAGATGTATGTAGAACCTTGTAAAAATGCTTCACTGATGTCTTTTTTCTTCTTCTTCATTTTATTTATGGGGTTGATGGGGGCTGATGAGCCACAGGTGCAAACAATCAGGATCATGGGAAGTCAGGGAAGAACTAAATCCAATGGCAAAGCCTCTCTAAGTAAAACAGGGCACAGGTCACAAACAAAATACCAAAACTAAAGAACCAAGTAAACCAAAACAATTTAAACTCAAAACCCAACGGAAAACCCAAAACATGACCCTTAAGTTATATTCCAAACCACAGTGTGTGTATTACTTTGTGTATATAAAACAATAATAATAACAATGCTCTTTTTTTTATTGAGAAACTTGCTTAAGATATTACAACTGGTCATGTTCCTGTGAGCCAGAGTAGTTCTCTAGTAGTTGAAAAAAAAACAAAAAAAAACACTTTTTCCTTTACTTCCTTAAATACAGCAGACCAGTAGGGACACAGTCCCTAAGTACTTTCCTAATGCCAGCCTCCAGCCAATGATGAGGTAAAGCTACACTCACTACAACAACAGTTGAGCAAAAACATTTACTCTCCTGCCAACCTTTACATAGGATCAAGGTACTGATTCAAGATCTAACAGACACAGGGGATGTACTTCCTGTTGACAGGCAAGAAAACACTAAAGAAACAAGAAAACCATGTTTAAAAAGAATTTTTACGAGTCCATCTGAGGTGAACAGTGAGAAAGCAATCAAGACAAACTGACACCGGCAACAATTTATGAAATGTTTAAAATAGTTATTCTTTTGCTGTCACTCTGTGTTATCAGTGTGATTTCCTTGAAATTAAAAATCAGCTTCCTTCCATCCCCTGAAACTTCTTTTTTCTATTTTGTTTTTGTCATCCATTCTTCCCTTAAGTTTTTACCCCAGGTGTGACTACAGAGACAAGCAGAGAGACTCTCAGGAATGGGTACAAAAGGATGAGTGCATTCATTTTATTTAATGTAAATATACCAAGGTCATTTTACATAATGTGTGTGAATATTAGAGACTTACAAACCAAGTAAATGCATTCCATAGTTTGAAGAAAAGCACAGATTTGGTCCAAACATTTTGCATAACAACTGTATTCATTATCTGGAACTACTTGACCACTTAGTGACGCGGGAATGCAATTCTTCCGGCTCTCACATTTTACTAACTTTGTAAACCACTTCTAAAAGGAGCTTCATGTACCCTCTTAAGATACATTAAAGGCCATAACACGCCAAAGAGTCTGTCAGCAATTGAGAATGTCAGGGTCAATGCTGAATGTCTGCCCCCCTTACTATTTAGTCTATCACACCTTGCGAACTATCAGACCCCATCAAAGACTGTTGCTGTTTTGCTGATTCAGTTTGTTGAATCAGCATTGACTCTGTCCACGAACACATAACTGTGACTAGTTGTTCATAATGGCAAATGAGCTCTTGAACCCTTTTCACATTAGCTTATATTTTGGGTGTAATATGGATGTTGTCTTCCCCTTTTGCTCAACTGGGACTTTTTTATCCAGACTCTGGTACGCAAAAAGACACAACATGGGGCTTCAATATTGCTGGTTGTTGATGTGATTGAATCGGGGTCTCTTGATCCTTTTACTCCCCAATTCTGATGGAGATTTGGGAGCAAATCGACATAAGATTTTATGAGTGGCAAAAGTATATAAAACAGTTGCTGTAGACATTGTTTTGGCTTGTTCAGTGAGCCACTTCAGATGCAGTCATCCATTTGTAAAGAAATTTTAAAATTTTGGCTTTTCATTTTCAGTTTTTTTTAAAAGCCCAATTTAAGTTAAGGCTGCATGTAGTAGTCTTGAATAAAAGATTTATTTACTTTAAGCAACACCCTTCCTGCTTAAGATAACACAAAATAGTTGAATCCATAAAGCCTTCAATGTGTATATTTATTTTATTTTCTGAGAAATAAAGAAAAAGTCAGAATACTACATTGTGGAAATATTTTCTTGCTCCTCTTCCTCATCTCATTCTTCGTTTACTCTAAATCCATCCTTTTTGCATCTCCTGGACCATGCTTTACTTTCTCACTCCTTTCCTGCGATTGTTTTCATCTTGGGTTTTGGCATCTCTTCCTGTTTTTAGCTTGTTATCTTTTTGTTTGTTGGTGATTCCACCTCCATGACTCTTTCTCAAAGGCCTTTCCCTGAAACTCCACCCTCATCTTATTTTCTGCTATTCTTTTGATTTTCTCCACTGCCACTTTTCCTCATCTGCAAATATTATATCTATTATCCATTAACATTGCAAATCCCATCTTCTCGTTCCTGTTGCCTGGATCCAGCATGAATCATCCGTGTTATCTGCTGCTCATATTAGCTCCTTAACCAAGTATTTTAAATTTCTGATTCATCCCACTGGCATAATTTTCTTCAGGGAAATTATCCTCTACAAAACCATTCAAATTCAAGTTGACTTTCTAAAACTAATGTTAGAGGAAAATGCCTCGCTTTAATATTTTAACTGCATGCAATCTTTAAGTCACATACTACAGATATACCCAGTTAAAGTGCTTTATGAATGCATATCTATGTGGCCTGTTGAATTTCATCCTTTTGTCTGCTTTATTCTTTACCTAATTTATATTTTCTGTTTAGAAAATTTGTGTCACTCAGATGCTAAAAAAGACTCTTAAATGGTGCAATATTCAACCTAAGGAACCCACTGGATGTTGCACAGTTGACCTAACTATTGCCTCCTACAACACTGAGACTTTGAGTTTTATTTTTTATTTTAATGAAAAATTGCTAAGTGCTAGTGATGTGCTTGTTGTGACATTTGTTCCTAGCGCAGAAATGACAATAAACCTCCTAAAAGACATTTTTGTGTTATTCTTTCCCAAAATGTATTATACATACATTGTTCACCCACAACAGTTATCTGTTGATTAAATTCTAATGTCTTTCAAATAATTAGACAAGTCCCACTTGTGAAATTTAGAGCTTTTTAAAGAAACAGTATAACTAAATAGTTAAATATTATGAGCATAAAAGTGATATTGCTGAAATGGCTAATACTCTGTATTTAGAGGGTGAATCAGGATTTTAGCAAGGTTTGTGGAATGTGATCTACAACTGAGGGGTTGGGTGGTATCATAACATAAAATATATATATATATTTTAGTACAAAAAATAAAAAATTCCAAATATTTCTAATTCAATTACTTGTATCCCTTCAAAACTAAAGCTACAAACATCATTGTACCTTCAGAAAAAATTCTCTGATTCTTTATTTATTCAGGAAGAGCATCTAGAGATTTGCAATCACTTTTAGAGCATCCTTGCCAAAAGCCAGCAGCGAAAACATGGACAAAAATATAACATAACAAAAAAATGTTTACACAACATATCAAACAGATAATATAGTAATAAAATAAACTTTTGTATATTTAAAAAAATATAACAACATGATGGTAATGCATTAGTTTATTAAACAAATATCTGCACATGGACAAGTCCACCAACAAGAAATCCAGAGCCCCCTTCAAAATGTCCAGCGGAACCAATGTAGACAACTTCAGGGTCTTTTGCAGGTTTTCCAAGCAAATGGAGCTGCAGATTTAAAAGGACTTTTTCTGTCAACTCGGTCTTCAACTGTGGCACAGTCAAAATATATATTTTTTGGATCAAAGTCTGTATTGGTGTGTATGCCTTCTACAGATGTTGGTCTGGAGATAAAATGGGAGCACACGAAGAATAGATTTAGAAATTAAAATATGCCAATGTTTCAGTCTGCATGCTGTAAACACCATCTCACTTGAGCCTATAAAACATAGTGATGAGTGCAGGCTTTGAGGATTGTTATAAACCTCAGTGCACCATAATAAACAGCATCCAGAGTACCTAGACATTGTGACGATGCATGCATACCAATCACATATCCCTACTCTACTAGAGACATGAAGGTGACATCAACCAGCCGCTTTTTGAGTTTAAATGAAAGACAAGACTTCATCCTGAAATAATAAATCTAACTTTAGTCTCAATCTTTTAACCAGCTTCTGAACTTGAGGCACTAAAGACAGACCCTCATCTATGAAAAACCCAAGATATATAAAATTAGATACATGCTCTATCACAGAACCTTATAAAGTGGTGATGAAGGGAAGATTTACTGAGATTCTTTTGACAATAGACAACAATAGATTTTGGCTGGGTTAAAATTAGTTTATATTTATACAGGTTCTCTTGGACAACACTGAAAGGTAGCTGCAGCTGGAAAAGAGCAAGGATGGGTGTGGAAGCTAACCTGCATATGACTGTGTCATCTACATAATCATGAAAATGTATATTTTAACATTTTGGTCAACATTGTTAATACAGGAAAAAAAAAGAAGTCATCCTAACATGGACCCCTAGGGTACACCATTTGTTACCGTAAGGGAACTAGCTGGAAAAAAATCCTCTGACCAAACAGACTGAGTTCTGTTAGAGAGATAAGTCTCAAATTAATCAATACTATTGTCCAGCAGTCCTAATAAGTCTTCAATATCTTATGACCTACAGTATGAGATGCTTTAGTTACAAGAAGAAACAGGGCTGCATAATGTTGTATGTGGTCTAGTCCATAAAATCCTTAAAGACTTTTATTACTACCGGAGTTGAATTGAGTTATTTTGTAAAACCAGTTTGAAATTCAGAGTGAAAGTTAAAAAGAAATTTCAATTGGTTTCAGAAGACAGATTCAAGAACCTCTGCCTACACATGTACTTTTGAAATAGTAGAATTATTATTTAACTGTGTGGAATCAGAGCCTTTTTAAAAAGTGGAAAAATTAACACAAATTTCCAAAATCAAGGGTCCTGGTTGTCTGGACCTGCTGATTTAAACATATCTAAAGATGTAAGTAATTGGTGCACCTCAGAAACTATAATTAATGAAAAATTAAAAGAACGGTTTGGCACAAAATAATCTGAATGAATGTTGGAGATGTTTACATCAAACAGAGACCAAGACGCTATAAAGAAGCTATAAAGTGCTCATTGAAAATACCAAGGATTTCTGCTTTGTCTGTGATTGCATGAGAGCCCTTTACAATGAATGGTGGGAGATCTCAGTGTGTCTTATTTGCAATTAAGACTTAATAGTTTTCCATTTTATTACAATGCATGATACACACATAGGATGTACCAAACAAATTGCACTCGTACTCAGTGTCTTTCACAGCATAATAGGCAGCTGTTTTAGTATCACTCCTCTTTTCACTTTTGCAGTGATAAGTTACCCTATATAAGTGTGCACTCAGAGACATGATTTGTTTTGGAGGATGAGGTTCAGCTCAGGTTTCAGTTTTGTAGCAATTCAACAAACTCTTTGTATTGCTTTTTATGGCACTGTTCTTACAAATTACATAATTTTTTGCTTCAAATCTGACCCTTTCAAAATCATGGCCAAATAATTGCTACATTGCTTTCAGTTTTACTGAGTAGCACCTCTTCTGTAGCTTACACTAGCCTGGTTTGTGTCAGTCACTATGTTGTTCCTGTACAATAAAAAGCAATTTTACCCTTTTGAAAAAGAGGCTGGATAAAAATGTGAGAAACAAGCTGGCTGGCAGCTTTATATGTATATTTTTAACACAGGATATATAATATATTGCTATAGATTATATAGTCCCATTATATATTTTATCAAAAATAAACATTTAAAAACAGTGTCCAAAAGATGCCTTACTGAATACTGGGCTATGAAACTTGAAAGAATACTGGAAATCGAGGAGAGCCTAAATCAAAACCCAGATGGACCCCAGATGACTGACCAGTAGCCTTTGAGAGGAACTGATTTATTCAAACCCTGAATCTCCTGTCAGAGATAAGAGGCATTCTAATACACTTCCTAAAAATACCCAACAAATAATGAATTCTATTAAATGAGGTGCTGTGATCACCTGCATTAAAGGCAGAGGCAAATAAATAATCTTGTGCAGTCATCTTAAGTAGAACATTTTCATTAGTGTGCAAAAACCATACTAAAATGTATAAATGGCATATAATCAGACTTTTCCCTCTCTCACTCATGCATAACCTCATGCAGAAATTGTGCATGGACAATACTTTTAGTCCAACTACATGCAGGGACATGTTCATTTGTGTACTCATAATCTTTTGCACATGTGAGCACTCTTGATACACATATACTTTTACTGACTGGCCTGAGCTTGAACCAGTTCTGACTGTAGCAATCTTTACATTAACATTTTCAATGAGAGAATTTTAGAGAGCCTGATGAAAGATGACAAGCAAGAGACTCTGCAGGAAGACTAGAAAGAACTGCAAGTATTGAGACAGAAAACACTGACAGAGAGAATGACAAATAGACAAAAATGATCATGGGAGTATGAATGAAAGAAATAATCAGGATGAAGGAATGTAAGAAGAGAAATATAATCATCCTACTTTCCACTTTACAGAGTTGGTTGCTGATGGCTTGAGTGACCTCTGAGTAAACCCTCTCTGTGTGCCATTAGCAACAGCATGACTGAAGGGAAAAATATAAGAATCTGGATGCGGAGATAATGTTCTTGATAACTTGTAGGCAACTCGAACCCCAGTTTCACCTACCTGCAGGTCAAGACCCAAAATGCCCTAGTCTGTGTTGTGACAGAAGTAACTGAGTCTTTGTCCAAGGATGATAGAACTCATACTTATTGTGGACTCCTGCATGATACTAGTGAAAGTATGTTTTTGAATTAGACTCTCAAGATTGATTGATTTAATTCATTAATTAATCAAATAAAATGGGGTCCCACAACACCAAGAGCTCTATTATGTATATTTTAAAGAGATTTGAAATTAATATACAAATACAAATAAGATGAGAGCAGGTTTGAAGGGCTGTGGTGTTATCTAAGGATCTAAGGTTATCTAAGGTGTTATCTAAGCTTGGATCCCACGCATTGCATTAAAAAAAAAAAAAAAAAAAAAAAGACTGTTGGGTTTGATGTTTTTCAGTATGGAACGTTTGGCTGTTGAGTTCAGATGTCTCGCACCTGAGAGTATCAACCCTACAGAAGAAGTTATATTATATAGAATATAGATGCTGTATTCCAGTATGGTTTAGGTGACGGTTTAAACTGCAGCTAAATAAACTAAACATGAATGTTCCTTACTAATTTCACTATTTGATTAATCCAGTAGGTATCTTAGTCATAAATGGGTTAGTCCAACTGAATGTGTGTCGGCTTTATACTGTTACTGAAAGGGGACAAGCATGTAAGTTGCTGGAGGTTCCAATCATGTGAAGTGGTCAAACTGATTGATCTATTTAGCTTGCTCTCTAGTAGTGTTGTTGAATCTACTGCATCTTTTGATTGCATAATTTGGTTTCCTACAGTTGTCACTCACATCCCCCATTCAGGAGAAGGCAGGAGGATGACGTTGCGTCCTCTGGAGCTCAACTTGAGGTTTAGGTCACCATGAGTTGTGTCCAAAGCCCTGACTAACCCATGTATTAACCTTTTCCCACTCTCAATGAAAGATGAAAGATGAGTAGCTGTATAGGGTGGAAACTCTTCTATTTTGAAATGGCCTTCAACCTTCTGGGCACTGTCACAATATGGATGGTTCACACAGATGACATTAAAAGCACAGAAGCAGATCTCATGAAGGATACAATCACTTCTGCTGTCCTACAGAGCAGTATCTATTACCTACCTGGGCTCAATCATACAGGCTTATACTCCAGGTAACGTGTTGCACTCCTCATAGAAATGCCATCAGGGAGGGCCATCACTACGCACAAGGTGCTCTCAGTCCAGACAGTTCTCACAGACTGTTTCATGCTTTTGGAACAACCTGCTAATTGTTACCAGAGCAGGTGTATCCCTCTCTATGTTCAAGAAGCTCTTGAAAACACATTTTCTGTCTTTTCTCCTAACTCCCCACTAGAGCAAAGAGATTCTGACTCCACTCACCTTTGGGCTTCTCTATTTAAGATGATTTTCTAGCTGTACTTTTGATTGTGTTTACTAGCCACACTTTGTAATTGCTTTTTTCATTCCACAGATTGCATTTTGGCATACTGTAAGATATGGCTTGATTGTGTTCCTCTTTTTTTTTTTTTAAGTCACGTTGGATAAAAGCTAAATATAATGTAATGTACAGCTTCTTATATCGAAAAACAGCAAAGCTGATGCCTTTCAACAGCAAAGTGAAGCATTGACATAGATAATAGAACATCTTAACACAGTTCCAAATGTGACACTTTGAATTCAGTTGAGGATCACAATGACATTAAGCCTGCAACACCTGCAAAGACTTGGTTTCAGACTGCTAAAGAATTTTTTCATGCTATAATGCCATATTTCATATGTTGAGAATAGAAGGGTAAAAGAAAAAATAGTAATAATAGTAATATATATTTAAAGAACACTTGATTACCTGGAAGGGTCATTAACCCTTCCAGTTAACTGGAAGAGTGAGGCTACTGTATCCAATCAGACAACAATTTGACAATTTGTACTTGATAGTAAATTCTAAATGCAAAACTGTTTTAGAAATTGACAGATTATCAAGACAATAATATTAATCTAAGTGTGACGTGGCAGTTTATGGACTGCTTTAAAAATTCTATTTGCCCTTAACAGCTGTGGGTATATCTCTTTTACTAAAACAAAGACTTTAGTAGTAATTAAAACAACCCTGCTCTGTATAGGTTTAATAATTACATGCAAATCATGCACAAAAATGGTTCAAGTGTTTTTTGTTTTTTTTAAATTCACTGCAAACCAATTGCAAGAACTGTAAAATACTGTTTATGAAGATTATGAAACTTACAAACAAAACTAATGAAACAACTCTTGTGCAAAGACAGGAGAAAGCAAGAGGAAAGGTTAACTGACTTTTAGAGTAAAAAAAATGAAGACATACTTTGTTAAAGTCTATATGCCCTTGTTTTCTCGATGAGTCATACTTGTCTTGTTTTAATCATTTTAGTGGAATATCCAGAAAATAAGCTTTATCATCATTCCCTTTTCAGCATTTCTATTTGATAATGCAAGATATCCAACTTGCATGCTTTTAATGAGGCATCAAGAAAGGAAGTTGGAGACTCTCGCCATGATAAGCACCTTGTATATATCTTGACCTGCCGAGACATATTATCCTTCTGGAGCAAATGATCTCATAAAAATGTCCAGATATGATTCATGCACCAATATTTTTGGCTTGTTGTCATTCCACTGAGGCTCTTTAAGTTGACCAATATATTCACAAATCCTCTCATACACAAACAGATTTTTCAGAAATATAGAAGAGAATAACACAAGTGCACTGGAGAAATTAATGTGCCATTTGACATGTGGCATTATTGTCGGAAATGTTCCATATTACCTATAAGCACAAAAGAACATAGGCTACATAGACTTTTTTCACAAGTCTGTCACATGAGCCTTTTTTCCCATGACAGACCTGGAAAGATTAATTTATAATTAATCATATAAATTTTACATGTTTTACATGTTGTATAACACTGGTCTCACTACAACACTTAGAATTTTTTTTTGTTTTTGTTTGTTTTTTTCAACATGCTGAAGTCTTAGTCAGAAAATATAACATAGATTAGAACATATTACTTGGTGTTAATTCATTGTATATTTTCTGAAAGTAATTTTTGTCAAAAACTGGAAACGCTTATTTACTTTTGGGTCACAAATGACACTGTATTTGACAATTTTTGTTCAATAAATTTTCTACATATGTCTATACTGTCAGAATACAGTAAGGACACAGGGTGATAGACTCCATGATTATAAACAACAAATCAATTACTTGCTTGAGAGAAAATTGTAGAGAGTCATGCAAAAACATTTTGAGTAAAACTGCCAAACATTGAGAAATTTCCTGGATGCTAGAGAGTGTCTGAGGAGTGTGCTTTTCTATTCCGATCCAGGGCGCTAGATCAATTTTTACATGAGTAACGTTGGTATTCCTAATTTAAAAAATATATATATATATATCAATTTCGTGGACTTTTTTTTTCCAGGCTTGACTGTTGATTCATTGCAAAGAAAAAATATTTATTAGTAAATTGGCAGTGAAATTTCAATAATCACCGAGTTAAAAGATTAAAAGATCTTCATTTAAAAGATTACCAGTGTCCCATTTAATGAACTTCACACATACTGTGTCATTGGATTGAAATTTATGGGACCTACCTGCGTTAGGAATCATCTGGTGAAAACTGTTTCCTAACCTAAAGTACATTATTCCCTGGGGGAT
>JAOWBL010005640.1:21982-45514 GCA_028564865.1 Zenarchopterus dispar
TTATGGGACCTACCTGCGTTAGGAATCATCTGGTGAAAACTGTTTCCTAACCTAAAGTACATTATTCCCTGGGGGATTCCCTGGGGCAAAAAAATAAAATAAAATAAAATAAAAATAGTTTTAAAAAAAACTAAATGGAGAGTCTTTATCCCTAACTGGACAAGATCTGCCCTGCTCAGTGAGCAGCCCTCCTTTATGGCCCCACCCAAATTAGCTCAACTGGGCAGCAACCATCTACAGATGGATGCTCTCTAACAAAAACCAACATAGCAAAACAAAGAGGTTCAGAAAAATAGTGCAACTTATTATAATGACCTATGCATTACCAAAAACCTAAATAAGACAAACCAAGATAATCACCAAAGTGCAAAATGATGATAAATTAATAAATTAGCTCACCATCTCCCCCCGTCAAGCTATGTGCCTTGGGCCCCCTCCCCTAGTGGGGAGGGTGTGAAAGCCTTGTCCTACCGTGGAGCGTGCTTCTGCTGTGGGACCTGGCAGAAAAACGAATACTGAGGAAGTGTGAGGGTAAATGATGTACCAACTGGTTTATGGAAAAATGAAAAATGGATAATTAAGAATAGTGGGTACCACACAATATTAACAGAACAGAATCACACCCAAGACAGTGACGAGCACACATTACTAAAACATAAGTAAATGAGTTCATGAGGGGGAGAAGTGGACATGTTAACCTTCTCAAAGGAATTTTTTGGTATAACTTGAATTAACATTTATAATATATTCCTGCTGTGTGGTTGATGGAAAAATTACTGAATGACTGACCATAAAAAAAAGTACAGCTTGTCTCTTTCTCATAGTGTTTCTAGCTCCAGTGACACTGTCTTTTTTTATCTGAGGTACAACACACAGCTGAGGAACTACTAGAGCGCAGGAATGTCGTGTTTGTGTGTATGTGTACTTATGGGTATGTGTGAGACATGGAGATGTGTGCATGAAGTAAGTTTACACCTGACTTGTGTATGACATGTAGATAGGTATGAAGACATGTGCATGAGGTGTGTAGATATGAGATATGTGCATGATGCAAAAGTAGCATGATTGTGGTGTGATACAGAATCCTTTAATAAGGTCATTCAGAAAACAGAAAATATACTTTACTTTTTTCCACCATCTAAACTAGTTTCTACCTTGACAGTTCTTAGCAAAAAAGAATAAGATCCTCCTTTCTCAGGGAAGTTCCTGTTTCTAGTTATGGTTGTATGTGTGTGTGTGTCCAGTGCAGCTTAGAATAGCAGAGACAAGATTGTTTTTGACTTGTACTGTTCCTCTCCTTTGATCAAAGAATAAATCTGATTCTATGTTGGACTTCTTTCTATGATTTTTTTTTTTTTTTTAATTCTCCACACATGGCGAGATATTTGTTTTTAAATGAGCAGATTGCCACATGATTCTCACATGACCTTAAAAATCTTATAATCTCACAAATCTAGTAAGGCTGGACCAAAATACTCAGATATTTGGATGTTCATTAGTCAAATGGATGTCTGGTTTTCAATTTGGATATCCAGATATCTTTATTTTATTCTTCTCTTTGACTTAGCAAAAAGCCAACTGCTAAATGCAGCACTCTTACTTTCTAGCAACCATGACTGTCACCTCTATTAATGTTTCGCTTCATTACAGCTGTTAAAAGGATGACAGCATGCCTGAGACCTCAGATGTTTAGCACACTTTAAAGTCAGGTTTTTTCCCATTACTTTCCCATATTTTACATCAAGCTTATGCATTCCTCAGTCGATCTCACACATATTTATAACTCATTCACTGTCATGCACTCTTTGGTGCACGTATTGTGCACCTGTCTCACTCGATCATGAGATTATGGATCCCATTCATTTGTTGCTGCATGTGGTTCGGTTTCACACGCTTGTGACAACAGACATTAGTCTACGTCTGATAAAACCTTATAGTCAATGGATTACTTCGAGAAACCTTTGTGAAGTAATAAAATATGGAGCTGTAGTCAGAAATGCCACCAAAAATTGTTCAAAAATGGAACCAGAGCTCATAGACGTCACAGGAGGTATTTATGTCTCTGGGCTCACCTCAGATGGTAGAAATGTTGACTTTATTCTTTCCTTTTTTAAAATTGAATAATTAGTGAACAAGAGTGTTATTAGCATTGGGTTGTAGCATTGCCCTTGTAACATTCATGCATTTTGTTTTTTTTTTATCATGACAATAGAAAACCAGAATTTAGCATACATTATAGAGCAATAGCTGAGGAAGAAGAGAATATCGATAGTGTACTGGACAGCCTACAGTCCTGGCCTGTCTAATCTGTGTTAAGAAGAGTGTGTGAGTGCACATCAATAAAGACCCTGCACTGTTGCAGTTATGGGAAAAATTGGACAAAATCTGGTTTGGCATCCTCAGTACCAAAACTCATTTAAATCCAAAACTAATTTCATCAGAAAAGCAGGTACAATTAGCTCTTGTTCTTCCTGAAAATTGCTCTAAAGTTAAAAAATGTGTAGCTGCCTTATCTTAGTGTCAGAACTGACATAACAGATCAGTTTTGCAAAGTTGGAAGACACAGACGAGCAAATCTAACCTTTTGTGG
The DNA here is from genome assembly GCA_028564865.1 of Zenarchopterus dispar. Lineage (NCBI taxonomy): Eukaryota > Metazoa > Chordata > Actinopteri > Beloniformes > Zenarchopteridae > Zenarchopterus > Zenarchopterus dispar. The sequence continues at coordinate 24,573 of JAOWBL010005640.1, forward strand.
CTGGAGGCAGATACATGGATCCCTTTTCACTGAAGGAGCACAGAGGTATCCAGTCATGCCAAAGCCAATCTAAGGTCAAGAGTACTTTCTTTTTTTGGCAAAACTTTCTTAACAAACAGTGGTCAGGAACATGGATTAGTTTTTAGGGGATTTTTAAATGCTGGAGTAGTGCATTGAGTGCAATACAAATCCAATCAGCTCAAGCTTAAACCAGCAACATTACTACATTTGAATTAGGAATCAAATTATAGTTTTGCTTAAAATAGTGGATTCACAAAAACATGTTCATATGAATGTACAAATTCACAAACACCACACAGTGAACACAAACCCTCCTGCTTCCTAGCTTTCTGCAAAATAAACAGCTTCTCACTCTAAAATGCACACACATACAAAAGCGTGATAGATTTCCCTATCATCAGTGCAGAAAATTGCCTATGGATGTACATGCAGAGCCTTGATACATGATTATTAAACAAGAAATAGAGGACACAGAGGTAGAGGGAATCATCAAGTGAGCATCAGAAAAATGGCTGAAGAGGAAAATAGAGGGACGTAATAGCAAGGGAATAATAGAGAAGAGGGGATGGTTTGAGGTTGTATTGGCACATTGTAAGTTATACCCTAAATGACAAAAATATAGTGTAATATTTACCAAACAGTGAAATGATAGATGCACTGAATTATTCAATAAATGGCGCTACGATGCAAAACAAAATTGCACCATGATGAAGAATATGAAGGCGAGAGGTAGGAAGGTAAAGACTGCACCATTTTGTAAATGGTCAATGCGACACAAAAGCAATTGTGATTACAAAGTCAAAATTGAGACAAGAGAAGAGAGGAAGGCAAGGAAATAAGAGGTGAAGGAGAAAGGACAGGAGATGTGAGGGGACGAGATAGTAATTGGGCTATAATGGGCAAGTAACCATAACTACAATCGCCTAATGCCCACATTCAGATAAAGAGTGTGTTACTAGGAGGAGATTATTCACTACCTGGTTCTCAATTATGGGTTGTGCTGCATCATCAAAAGAGTCTAGAATGGTTTCTTTGTCCTTTCAATAAGTGTGTTTGTGTGCATATTAATGTGGGAGTTAACAACTAATGGCCTTCTGCCATTTTTAAAAAAAAACAAAACACTGCTTTAGATAAGTATAAAAACATAAGAAATGACTGGTGACGATATTGTTCTATTAATATGCACATACACCCACATCTGCATGCACTTTGGGTCGGAAGAGAAACAAGCATTAATACAAGTGTGGCATTTCTTCAGTGGTGACAGCTGAGTGAACAGAAGGGACTAAAGAGCGGGACCATGGCGGTCATGGTAATTAGCATTTTGTCTTTCTCACATTTTGCATCCAGTTCAGATGAGTTGATGCTATGCAAGTGGGATGAAACAAGGTAATCCCTATACAAGGAGAGGAGTTATCGTGGGCTAGAGTGAATCCTGTAGCTTACATTAAATGGAGTTGCGGCAATTCTTTCCATTTGTGTATTTTTTCTGAGAGGACCATCCAAAAGATAATTAACTTCCCATACGATAATGAACGGAAAGAGAGCAGAAAGTTGTACGCCATCTGTCATAAATGGACTTTACTGAGACAAGCAGCACTCGTGGTTAAAACCTGCTCACACATCAGAAACAGCAGCTGGTGACGTAGACCAGCAGAAGGTGTCACGGTGCGTCTATTTACTGTACTGATGCAGCTGAATCTGTCTAATTACACTGTTCAAACCTTCCTGGTAACTTCTCCACACATCACACACACACACCGTCACTCTTGTCCACATGCCTCTAATGCACATGCACACTTGCATACACACACCCACAGCTCAGCCTGTTGAAGGGACCATGAAGCTCCTATAACAACATGAAGAAAGCTGATGGCATCATCTCCTCTGCCATTATTATTTTTAATTACCGGCACACACACTCACGCAATGAATGTACGTCACATTACACACACGATGTCAAGTCACACCTGGTTTCTGGAATTCTGGTTTCATGAATGTAAGGGACCTGCGTTTGTGGGATCTATACTTGTTTGGGCAAGTATGTAAAATTGGTGGCCCACTTTTACATAAATGTTACAGAACGCCAGTATAGAAGTGCCTACTCTATCTTTACACTCTCTAATTTTAGTTATGCTTTGTCTTCAAGAAGCCCTAGAGGACTCACCTTTTCTACCTTCATCTTCTCTCCTTACTGCCTTAGAGGACTAAAAGAATCTGACCCCACTTGCCTTTGTGTTCTCCTTTATTCAAGGTGATTTTCTTACTGTTTTCATTTTTTTTTTTATTGCGTTTTTCTACTTGCAGAACTAAACTGTACAGCCACTTAGTCTGGGTGCCAAAACAGGATGGCATTGCTTTGGCAGCTAGTTCTACTGTGAGGAACCTTGGAGCCATTTTTGATCAGGACTTGACCTTTAAAGCACACAAAGAATAAGTGTCGAGAACATCCTCCTTTCACTTTCACAATATCCTCTGATGCATTTGGTACTTCAAGATCGAACAACTACAGCTTCTTGTTAGTAGGAATGCCTAAAATGATTAAATTGCGTCCAACTGATCTAAAATGCTCTGATGATCATTGGCAGGAGAGATCATATTTTCCTAGTTTCAGATTGGCTTCTTGTTAAATCAAGATGCAAGTTTAAATTCACCTCCTAGTAGCTTAGCTCCCTCTTATCTCAAGGAATTTGAAGTTCTATATCCTCCTGGCGGGCTTACTTGCGGTTCCAAGCATTTCCAAATGCCTGCAATTCTCAGGCTCCTCTCTTGTGGAACCAGCTTTCAGCGTTTGGGAAACAGACACCATCTCTACCTCTAACATTAAATGTAAAACCTATCTTTTTGATAAGTTTTATGGTTTGGAGACACTTCACTGATGATGAGGGCATACTCTTTTTGTATTTATAGATCATTATTAGTGACTCTCGATTTTTTGACCCAATTGGGATGATTTGACTTACAATGGACAGGATGGCGGGTTGGTGTTTAGCCACTGTCCTGCTCGCTTCACAGCAAGAAGGTTCTGGTCCAACTCTGGGGCTGGAGGAGTCGTTCTGTGTAGTTTGTCTGTTCCGTTCATGCTTGCATGGGTTTTTTGTGAGTACTCTGGCTTTGTAAATATATATTAGGTTGAGTGATGATTCTAATTTGCCTGTAGATGTAAGTGGGTATGGTTGCTTGTCTATACATGTGACCCTGCTACAACATGCCCAGGGTGTACTCCCGCCTTTCACCGGTAATAAGCTCCAGTAGATCCCAGTTAACCCCTTGTAAGATCATGCAGCTATAGACAGTGGATGGATGAATTGCAATAAAGTGGGTTGTGAAATGGAATTAATTGCATTATGCATGAATTAGACTGAATTGGAATGAAATTTTTATTTAACTGGATTAGATTAAACTTTGAAGGCTTTCTGTGTGATGTGGCTTGAGATGACTTTATTGTGAAATGGTGCTGTACACATAAGATGAATTGAACTGAACTGAATTGAAATCGACTGTGCAAAACAAACTCAGTATCACTTTTATCATTCGCATTCAAAAGGTACATGTCTTACGTGAAACAATAGAAACAGGTTTAGAGGGTGTGGCCAATATCGATTCGGAGTTGATGAACTTGAACCCATTTTATCTTCAACAATTTGCCTGGCTTAACACAGAATTTTGAAAGTAGGGCTCAATTTCCATTCATGTACATATTTTGATATTTTCTGCAACAAAGTTGTAATAAAGAAAAAAAACACCTATCACACCCACTCATGCATGGAATCATAAAACCTTGTAGTTACAAAGTAGAAGCCTTTTGTAAAAATACTGTGTGCTTGGTCACTGTTTAAAGAAAAAAATAATAATTTCAAGATAGAAGCAGAATGCAAACAATGCAGTGTCCATGTGTGAGGGCTTCTGTATTTGTAAGCCTTTGTGTGAGATAGAATCAGATGCCATCAGAGCAGTGAAAGTGAATGCTGTGGAACACAATGCATAAAAGGAAACAATCAATCAATAGTTAATACAGCAGTTCCAGGTCCAAGATTGCAGTTTGGGGGGCAATCACAATTTCCCCACATGTTCAGGCTTTCACATGACTATCAAATGAGATTTAATTGTTCATTTAAAAAACTCTGCAGAAGTGGGAGGAAAAATAGATTAATGAAGGGTGCTGAGTCAGCAATTGTAGCCACAGGGTCACATTAGCAGCTGAACATTTGAATCACTACATAAACTGAGTGAATCCCATTAGAAATGAAGCATTGGGACCACATAGTTTTGAGATAATCCTGCTTTATATTGTGTATATATCATGCACTTGTCAGCCTCTCAGCTAACCCAATCGAAATTAGTTAAAGAAAAAAAAAACACAAAGGAACACAAACATTGCTTGGAGAGCGAAATTAATGGGGACAGAAAAACAGGGATGATACAGCAAAAGACTCCAAGATGGACAACAAAAATTGAGCTGCATTTAATCTTACTTAAATTACAGTTTCGTTCCAACAGGTGACTCATGCTACAAGGCTGGCATATTATGTGGCAATCAACAATCTAACAAAGCTATGAAACATTAACTTCTTTGTCACAAAGAAAGTAAATGCATTAAAAGACAAGCCTTTGGAGTTTTTAGAAAAAATAACAAACAAGAGAAGCACTACTTAATCCTGGTCTATACTTCTCCATAGCAGCTATGTATGGTGCTTACACCATCTCTGGAGTTTATACTTCTGTGTTGTTTGCATTCCTCTGTATTTACACCACCAACAGCTAGGCACAGTGTAGGTTCTCTTTCTTCAGCTCTGTAGCTTGCACGGAGGTTTCCTCCCAGGTTTCCTTTTGTTCACTTACTGAATATAGCTCAAACATAGCAACAGAGCAAATAAAGTATATTTTACACAAGTTGCAGGTGATAATGTGAAGCATCAGTCAGTTGTAAAGACATTGCAGGAAACTATTGTTCTACCAGACTTGAAAATGACAAAGAAGCAGAAATTCGAAAATGAAGAAGAACAAATCTACCAATCACATTTCTTCAAGTCTAACCATTGCATAGGTACATTTGGAGATAGGTGCACGCCAGGCTACTCTGCAGTGTATGCCGTTGGGTTCACACCTACGCCACTGCCACAGTGTAGTTTGGAAGCAGGAGTATAAATCAGACTTAAGGTCTCCATTAAATGTCATGTGCTGTTCTGTTGGAAACCAACACAGCAGCAGTAGAACTTTTCAAGTCTTTGAATGACAACACATCAGCAAAACAGAATTGGTAATTTTGTGATGGTGTATGCATGAATAGAGTGGGTTCCATGACTGGATGGGTTTCTGATTTCAGAGCTACTTCTGAGATTATTTTGGGGGAAAATAATCCTGGCAGAACATTTCAGATGTCCAGTATGGTCACAAAATGTCTTTATTTGTGTCATATTCAACATCCTCAACAAACTCAGTTTCTCATTTAAGTGAAGAATGATGAATGTCTTGAAGTTGGCAGATAAAGTTGCCAAACTTGAATCACAGGGAAGATGAGTGATCATAGGGTTTTTTGACATGTTTCAAATATGAGCTTTTTTTTTTTTTTTTTTTTTAAACAGAATCCCAAAAATCCCTGGGCATTCATTCTTGCAGCTGATGCGCTTATCTCAGCTTTCATAAGAGTTGAAGCTTTATTTCCCAACCCAAAAGATTAAAAAAAAAAAAAAACTGGGAAGGCATGAGTCTGGGACTCACTTTTAAACAATTCAGGTGAATCAAAATTGTCCACGCTAGGAGATCAGTGCTTAGGACTCTAAATGATGGTGGCTTTAAAAGTATATCTGAGCCAGCTTTAAATGTTTGGGATTAGTGTCTAGGAATAATATCCTTAGCCCACCACAAAAGCACTGGAAACCTTTCCTTCTTTCTCAACACCCATCTACATGAAGTGGTGTTTATTATAAAAAAATAACAGAATAAAACATAATCATTACATTTACATTATGCTGTATATTGGATAGCACTTCATTGTGTTGCTATATGGGTGATTCCCCCAACCTTTTTTTCTCTTCATGCTCTCTCTGTTTGATTTCATCTTTGAGTTTAACTTCTTATTTCTTAAATCTTAACATGTAGAACTCCAACATGACCCACACATAACTCCACATCTATTTATGTTTAAAGTGTTTTTGCAGCATTGGGGAAGTTTTTCCATTTCTATTCATTTGTGAATCTATGTGTTGACACAACCCCTTTACCCCCACCCCATACCCATCCTCTAGGCAAGTTATGGTGTCAGAGGTTGCATGTGTAACACCTTTCCTCTGTTCTCTCTTCCTCTCCTCATTAAACACTGGTTTAGAGGTCCTCAATTTAGAGGAAATAATGAGCACAAGTCAATTAAGAGGGGAGATAACAAGGCAATGTGTGATGGTGGGGGCCAACCTGGGGCTGCTTCACACATTAACGAGATGCTGCACAGAGGGACACGTTTTAGTTAGGATCTCAGACCTACCTTCAAGTGTTTGTTACATATGAAATGTTCAGTATTGCACCCTTCAGTAATTTAAATTCCCAGCTGTTATATAAATACAGAAAATTCACAGAGTTGACAAGTTGGCTTCCAGGATCTAAATTTCTCAACCTGTCCAAGGTGCAATGCCTCTCAGCCTGTGACAGCAGGGAGAGGCTTGGCCTCTCCACACTGACCCCAAATACAATCCAGCAGGTGTAGACAAATGAATGGATGGCTCTGAATTTGCACAGACAAGAATCAGAGGATATAAAACAGGGCAACACACTGAACTCCACGTTGCCCCTTACTAAGCTCATCAAGTCTAACTGTAGAGACATAGTGCTGTTGTACAGAGTCTATACAGTATAATGTATTTACATGTACATAATAGTGACACACTATTTAGCAAGCACTTCTCCTACATGTAACACTTGTAATCCAACATTTAAAATAACATCCTCCCTTTGAACTTTGCCCAGTATCATGATACTAATATAAGGCAAGGGTATCAAAAATAAAAAAGGATAGGGCACTTGGTGGAAAACTATAAAATTCATAGCAGGATAATGAATTATTAGTGTTTATTTTATTTTAATCCAGAAATTGGACTCATGAACCTGAACCTAAAATTTAGATTTCTATTGAGATGCATCTGACATAGCTTTAACAGAACCTTTTAATCTTGTTTCGCACCAGAAAAACACATACAAACACAGTCTGATGAAAGTCAACTCTAATCCAGTTATCAATTTTACAACAGATATGTTTTCCATTTTAAAGAGAAGAATGTGTGCATTAAATGAGAGCTTACCCATATACTGAAATACTTGTATAGAGGCATTCTTTTTGTGGATTTACCTTTGACTAGAAACCCAGAAGACCTGGAGACATGGTAGGAGATTATATGTTATCATTGTATCTTGGCTGGCCTGTGAATGCTTCAGAATACCCCTGGAGGGAATATCCAGGGAGAGAGACATCTGTGTTTAGGCTGGTGCTCCAGAAACTGAACTTGGATTAAGGGAAGGTGATGGATGGAAAGTGAGAGAGATGGATGGATGGCTGTTTGACCATTAAATAGTAATTATCATCAAAAATGTAAAATTGAGGTTGCAATATATGTTTCAATGAAAATGCAGAATGAAATACAATGCATATTTTTAGAAGCTAAAAATATGCACAACTTTTTTGATTGTTAATCAGGAACATATAGATACACACACACACACACACACACACACATATATGAATAGAAGTGGTCAGAACATATTGTTTCCAAACTCTCATAAAGCTGACATCTGTATCAGTTTTTGTCTCCGTGCTTTCCTGAGCTTTCTGGCAAACATTTCATGCTAGTCTGTGTAAAATGGCCTTTTTCCCCTTGACAAACATCTGTGAAATGACAGCATTTTGATGACAGTGATCCTGTGTAACAGCTCCTGGTGCAGAGTCTTACCAACAAGAAGCACTTTCATGAAAAACTAGCAAATATGGAAACAAGTGCTTGACGCTTCTCTCATTTCTCAGACTTCTTTTTTACATTGTCACATCATTACAGAAATCTATGCCACTTTTAAGGCTCATAGCTGCTTATCAAGACAGTGAATAAAGTCATCACTGGATGTGGTTGAGCAGTTATTAGAGCTGATCCTTTACTCTGTGCCAAATTTAGGAAAAAATTGCCAAATTATATTCTGTATCAACTGTCAACAAGTTCTATCATGCCTCTCATATTATCATTCAGGACAAAAATGTTATACTGGCAAAATAACAGTGATGCACATGGGTGATCCAGCAACAGTACAGTAATTGCACTGTCAGTGATGCTGAACCAGGGAATGGTTTTCTAATTGTGTTTGTACAGTAAGGGACATAGAAATAATGTATTTTGTTGATACACAAAATACTACAAATTTTGAATTGGATGAGAGCATGTGCTTTATGATAATTATATCCAAATTATGCAAATGTATATGTTAAATCTCCATTCAGTAAAAAAAAAAAAAGTATGGTTTTAGCCTCACTAATATGCCCAGAAGATGTTTTTTTGTTACTTAACATAACCACCAAAAATAATCATCTACATTTCTACTCTTGATTTCTGCTTGGAATCTGCAGACCAGCACCTCCAATCACAGAGAGACAATGTTAGACAACAGGTACATTGAACACTGAATACTGGGTGAACTGTCCTGTCTACATGTCTGGTGAAGTCTTATAGCTGATTTGCATGGGCTTTGGGGTACTTGGGACATGACAAGAGATAGTTGATCATTTCTGAGTTTAGGAAACTGCTTTGCTAAATTGACACAGAAACTGTGGTGTTTTAGCACTAGATTAATTATCCACTTTGGTGTTCTAACTATTTACAAGCAAGTGTGTCCATAAAGCAGTTAGGTGGGGTTTTTTTGTTTGTTTGTTTTCTTTTTTTTCTTTTGTTTCTCTCTCTCTGGTTCCTGCAGAGTCTTTCTCTTGACAGAACAGGCGGCCCCGGCACCCAATATTCCTACCTGGCACTCACTGCACACTTAAAGGGGGCCTAAATGATGAAACATTCTGCTCTTACAGGTAATTAACCAAATGCAGCTACCATAACAGTAACTTACAACTTACAAATGTGAAAACATTACAAAAGATGAAGCATTGATGGTAATATATTTAATATAACTGTAACACTAACTACCCACTATCAATGTACAGTCGCCAAGACATCAACTGTCCTCTAAAGCACTTTGGAGTTATCAGTTTCATTTTTAAATGTTCTCAGGGTTTATGAGACCAGCATGTGTTAGACAACTGATAAACCCGAAACAGTGAGTTTCCGACCTTTTTATCTATACTGTTTCTAAAAGGCCATTTCATAGGTCTGCTCGTTCCCAGTGAGCTGTTCAGATATCACAAATCCCTGAAATAATTAATGTTCAGATTGAAGTATTTGAATTTCTGCAACAGCTAAGTTTCCACAGCTCAGATTTCTAAGCCACTGTCAAAACAGGGAGGTGTGATTTCTGACCCCTTTTTGAGTTATTTATTTCTGGCTTTTTGCACTTTTCACATGATTTAACCTTATCTAACTAAGCCTCCTTTTGCAATTCCTGATCAGAATTGGCAAAGATTGCTTTTGTAATTGTGTTTTGTTTAAATGAAAATGGTCTTCATAGGATTAAAACAGATCTTTTTCAAGTTTATTTGGTGTGCTTCTTTGATCTTGCTCAGTACCAGAGATGCTCATTAGGAAGAGGTTAACAAGTAACTACCCAGAAATCAAGCTGGACATTTAAATAGCTCAGAACTTAGAAAAGCAGGAGGCACATGAACAGTGAGCTGCAGGTCTGAACTTCACAATAAGGACAATGTGTTTAAACACTGTGTGGCTGTGTGCATGTTTGACCATGCATGAGTTAAGGGATTTAGAGTCCGGAACCATCCATTAAAAATAATGTTTGTGTGTGCAAGTGTGGAGCACAACTAAATCTTGATGGCATATAGGCTCTATGCAGCTATTTTTTCTTATATGAGTGTTTGTCCTTGTTCGTTATAGCTCCCTGAGATACTTGTTATTTAATGAGGGCAGGGAGAATGGGAAGAAACAGACCATCTGGGCTATGAGTGGTGTTTTTTTTTCTTTTGTTTTTGACTATTTCCTATGTATTTGTATGCAAAATGATTGTTTGGAAAGTAAAGTCCATATTTGCTTGTGTCTGCCTGTAATTATCTGTGTTCATGGTGTAGAAATACCTTAACAGTAAACCAAAAATTACATCAATAATTTTGGGGTTTTTACAGTGACAAACTTCTACATGTCCTCTATTAAAAAGCATTATAATGGGATATTTTCCTACAAAAATGTTGTGGTGCAAATCCTGACAGCCAGGAGAAAACAAATTCGTCACAAAACTAGAGGAAAACCTTTACCTTGTGAGTCAAAGCTTACCAAAAAGGGCAGATTGCATTTTGAAAAAAAAAAAAAAGTTTAATGAGATAAAGGAAGACACTGTTAAACTATTCAGTTCTGGACACTGAATCGCAGTGGAGTGCACACAGCGCTAACCAAATTTGTGCAAAAGCAGTTTGATAAGCAATGGGGTGGCCCTATCGTTTTCAGACCCTACATCTTTCTATATAGGTCTGATCTATCAGGCAAGAGATGCTCCATATTATGTGAAATATTACAAACACACATACACCAAAGAAAACAATTCTATAATCGTAGCTGAGAAAAGTTGTGCTTGGATTTCTTTAGTCATAACAAATATTGAGAGCAAGAGAGAATAAATAGCAATTAGAGGAATAGCGCAATTACAGCTTTCCTTTGCTTCCACAGGTTTTATGATGCACCTCCTATTAAGTACTGGTTTTGTCACCATTTTATAACACCCAAGGGTCCAAACAAATCTCATCTTTGCCTAACACATTCACTATCACCACTTTGAGCTAAATTCCCAACATTAGCATATGAGCTTTTATTAGATTTCCTCCATATTTATTAACCAGCATAAAAATTGCACTGTTATCTACAGTGAAGTACTTAAAAGAACACCTACAAAAGTTCTGAAATTTTACATGTGAGATCCTTATGTTAAAGTTATCATCATGACAATTTTCCCTTTTTCCCAATGCAATGCATATACACAATATTTGAACAAGAACAACAAAGTACACACAGCAAATTGCCATGATGTGATACTTATGTAAAAAAAAATCCTTTTTGCAGTGAATACTGACTTGTATTAGTATATATAACACTAACACAAATTACCAGGAAATCTGGATTCTCCCTGAACACCCACAGTACTCCCAACATGTGGGGAAATTTGTATAATCCTAATCACCTCGCCAATCGCCTCCAGATAGACGCTTTTGTTTTCCGAATGTGTTGATAGCCTGAGGGCACTGACACTCAGGTGAAGTCTTCCTCCAGCCAGAATTTTAATTTTTATCTCAAGCAGCTCAAGTCTGTGCAGAAGATTTTATCAGGCAATGATTTGTCAAGACCCTGTCACACCTTGACGATTTAGCCAGCATATGCCAACATATAAAAAAGTTTAGCAAATATACTGGCATACATCAAACAAGTTATGGGCAGGTTTTGCATAGATTAAGTACATGTCCTTGAAAAAATTTGTGCATGCACAAACTTTCTTGACGTATGTCAGTGTACAACTCATACACCTCCATAAGTTATGCAATCTTTGACACATGTTACTTGCTGCTCATAAGTCAAAATACGCTGAGATAATGCCTGCCGAGAATTTATTACTAACCTATGAGTAAATGCTACAAACTCATGTGTAACTTATATCAAACCTATCTCCAACGCATATTGACATATGTAGAAATATTCAACATGTTGCGGACAATTACAGAACTTACTGAATATTTTTTCAACTTACATCTAGCATAAAAAAACATATTGGGAGCATTTAGAGGGATTGTTATATTAATATACTGTTTGCAGGAGAACCTGTCAGTACTCTCCTTAAGACTCTGTGTTCAGCAGATGTCCATCCATGAGATAGAGGAGCCAGGAAGGCTAGGACAAAAATACATACTAGCTGTCCTCCAACATCAGCATCAGCCGTTGGTGGGCAATTGGTGAAGCGCTTGAGGACATACAAGTTTTATCATGTGTTCTGGGAGTAGTTAGGACACTCAGGACTGCTGAAAATTTTCATAGGATGTGGAAGTTTTTGCTACCATTCTGCACTGATTATTTTGAATAAAAACAGACAAACATTACAAAAAAATCTTATACACACAGGACTTGTAATAAAGTCCATTTGTCTTGTCAAGAACAGAGGCAACCAAGTCACTTTTATGCCAGCTGAGTAGCTAGAGCTCCAAGTTGAGTGACTAAGTTATAAATACAGGCTTTGGTTGGTTTCTGTCTCTCCAGCCACTGTGGTTGAAAACCTGGCATTTTTGTTTCTTCCATCTTTTTTTCTTTTCACTGAATGCTGCCATTAGCTTGCAGAGCTGTCTCTCACCATCCTTGTGACCGACTGATCCTAACCTTACCATGGAATTTGCAGCCATCCTCGTACCACTGTAACACTGTTTTTGCAATGCCAAGATCACACAGCATTCATTTTTTCCCCACCATGAATGAAAAGGTATGCTTAAAGGACACAGCGTGGTGGAAAAAAGGTGTTACAGTGGTGGAACGAAATGGCTGTGTGGATGAGACTCACAAAACTAATAGATTTCACATTTTATCTTCTCCATTTATCTTCACCATTATTCATTTTAAAGGCTGTATCAGAAAGGATCTGAAAGATATTTTCTCTTGAAAAATCTACAGTTTGTAACATTTTCAGTGTAGGGTCAAGTTATTGAAAGTGATTTTTCTGACCAGAGACAGGGGAGCAACAGCTAGCACAGAAATGTTGTCTTTCTTTGTTGTTCTGATGAGACCTTCATGCTAGTTCTCCCTTTATGTTATGTGAGCAGTCCGTGATACACTATATTATTATTGAATAAAAATTGCCTCAAGCATAAATGCATTAACCTTGCATTCTGTTTAATTAAAAGCAGGAAGTGGCTCCAGTAGATTCAAAAGGACTGTCTGCTTTTACAGACTACTACTGAACATCTCTACACAACATATATGAAGAAAAAACACACAAAAACACTCAGGAAAAAAAAAAGTTTACAGCGAGACCAGAAAACAAGTATAAAAGGGAGACTGCAGCCACACTGCATTCCCTTCTAGCTGTTCAATTGTTCCCGAAAGACCTTTAACACCTTGTTCTCAACCAAACAATAGTGTTAGGTCATCGCCTCCACTGCAGCTGTAGTGTATGTGTGACATTATTTCTCCCTGTTTGAAGCACAAATAAGTTAGAAGTCTTCTTCAAACTGTACCTAGCCTTTGTAAGCTAGAGTGAGATAAAAATCACAAAACACTGACCTGTGGTGTCAGCAGAAGTACAAGCTCCTTTTTGTTGTGGCCACATGAGGGTTTTCTTTACTGCTGTGGTCCTCCATTACCTGGAGTAAACTTTTCTGTTCACACTAGACTATTTAAACCTGTGTTAATAGTTGTCTGAGCTTTATTGCACAGGAACCTACAACCTAAAGCTCTGTTAGGCTAGTTCAGAGTGTAGAATGTAAAAAACAATAGATGAAGCATTAGGTCACCTGACCCGTTGCTAGGGAAGCCCACTCCCTGAGGGTGGGTGTGTTCAAACAAAGTTAGCACTGAGTTTGAGCTCCTTCAGCTAATCCCTGCAAAAATATCTGCAGAGACGTTTACAGAAGACTATACCCTTTAAAATGTTGAGTTGGCAGGAAAATCAAAAATGACAGTAGCGTTTAGCCAACACTAAGTTAATATAAACAGCGGGTTGCTTCACTAAGCATGATAGCATGAGGATTATGGAAGAGGAAGTGGTAGTGGCTATCAATTGGCTGAGCCAACTGTCAATCAGTCATATAAGAAATAAATTTATTACTTTATATGAACTCTTCTCGCATGGTACAAAAAAATTCATGGATGTAAAATCAAACGATTGAGACCAAAACATATTCTGAACCAGGTCATAAATATGTTTATTTCTGCTCCAAAGCTGAACATATTACCATGGGAGTTAATGGAGATTGACTCGCTTTTGGAGCCAGCCTCCAGCGGTCAGTCAAGGAACTGCAACAAATCTTCATTCTGCATGAGCCTCAACCCAGAAGTTAGATGGCTGGTACTTGGTTCAGAGCCAGTGCTTAATGTAGAACTATGTTTTTGTTGAGTCAGCTCTGAAGAAAGTATCATTCAAAGCCAAGAAAACTGGAACCAAGGGCTGAGCAATTTGGCTTAAAAATAATATATTGTTTTTTTTTTTTTCACAATTCCACACCCCATTTTCAATTTTATTTATTGAATGTATTTACTTAAAAAAAAGCTAGAGAGGACAAAGGATTCATTTTTTTACTGTAGAGATGATGAACAACAGATGACTTTCACTGCTGAAATAAATGTGCAATCTTAACTTTATTACTTAATTTCTTCCAAAATAAACAGAAGTATCATATAAGGGGTTAATTGTTTTCAGCAAGTCTTCTTCTTATCATATGTGATACTGTTGAAAATAATGCTGTCTTTTGCAGCTCACAGTGAGGAGCACACAACTTTGCCATTTGTTTAAAATACTGGAATAAATTAGCCGTGCAGCTACCTTTAGCTTTTCAGAAACTGTGCACAAACTTTACAGTGGTCAATGGTTTGCACACAGTCAGATGTCAGAAACAGGACCCCACTTCCAGACATCTGGAGCAACTGGTCCTATTTTAGAAAGACTTTCAGGGAAAACTGTTAACAATTAACAACAATTTGTCTGGATCTGAAGAGAAGCCTGATTTTTACAGAACCAGGGATGTTGGTGTGTTTCTGAACTCTGCAAAATGTTCCCTGTGCCACTAGTTGCAACAAAAGCCCAAACTATGATTGACAGGAACCTTCCACAGCAGAATGATGTTGAAAATAGTTTTTGCCATGGGGAGGGGATGAACCTGGTTTGGAACAATGTTCAGATTGTTAACACATGTTAAAATTAATTTCTGCATGGATTCCAGGACCCAAGATTTGCCAGCTCTTTCCACTGGTAACAAAGTATTCATGTTTTCATATCTCAAGTTCTTATTTCTATATTCCCCATGAAAAATTAATATTGCAAATCTTTGGAAAATAAGATATTTTACAATATGCATCTGATGCAAATAATTGCAAATCTGACAAACACTGTTTTGTGTGTGATTTTTGCATTTGTCTCAAGATTCATATCACTGCAATAACATAAAACTTTCAGAGAAGAAAGCCTTTGTCAGTAAATTCAATTAAAAAAACAACTACTTAATCTGTTTATTTTTTTAGCAACACCACTAAAAGAAAAGGCTGCAAGATGAAGAAAGTTCCTCAGTTCGTTACTATTAAATGAAATAAACAAACAAGAATCTGATTAATGCGATGAATTATCAAGAAATTTGCACGCTTAAAAATTCAGCTGAGTAAAACCGGGCAACTTGCTTGTCGTTTTTATATATGTCCTTTTTGTGTTGTAGCTTCTAAAAACAAGGGTATTTTTGTTGTTTGTCATGCAAAATTTCACTCTAAAATTTCACATCTCAAATGACAATTGCACAGGACTCAAGTGAGTTGTTGAATGCCTCACAAACAAGGCCTGCTAAAAGCAGAGGGATTATTCCAATAACGCCATGCCTGTAATCAATGACAAAAGGTCGCACAAACAAGCCTTAAACACAATTACAAACAAATTGATACAAAACACAATAATGCATCAACATCAATCATGCACACATATATTTTGATGCAAAACAGGTCCAAAAGATGCACAAATAATGCATTCAATAAAAAGCTTCACCCACATTGTTGGATCAGTATTGACGGTCCTAAACCATACGAGATGAACCATATGGAACATCAATAGGCTCATCAATCACTCAATCACAGAAAACAGAAGGGTCACCGGGGGTGTGTGTGAGAGGAAGGGTTTGTCACTTTTGTGTATTGCATGTCAGCTCACATTTAGAGGTTATAATTCATTTTGTAAATCAAATGGATTTATGGTCTGCTCCCACAGATACTTTGTCATTTTGGTGCCAGTGTGTAATCGTATGTGCTTGCATTCAAGGTCTACAAATATTGATCACAGGAAGGAGCAGCATATGTGTGTGTGTCTCCCTGTGCAAGAGGTTTATAGGCTCATCTGAAACATACAAATATGTGTCAAGAAGTGATTGCTGGTATAAATGAGCATTTCTATAGATGTTCAGGGCGGCTTTCTAATCAGGTGTGTTTTCTGTGTGGTCGCTCAAAAGGCATAATGGACAATTTAACGTGAGAGCTGTAGAGTTTTATTAAACCAACCATTATATAAATTATAAGCAACATGTCGGCACAGCATTATCACGCAGACCCTTGGTGCCAGCCAAATTAAAAACTTTCAAAGCAGTTTAACTTTGCAAAGATGATGACTGTTAAGAGGGCAATTTAGCTTACTTTTTCACAGGAGGAAGACTTTCATTGAGGAGGAAAGAAGACACTGAGGATTCTTGGAATATGTGTATTTAACAGAACATTTTTTTTTTGTCCTGGATTTCTATTTAATTCAATTCTTTGTAGCCCACAGTTAGGACATGCAGCCGACGAACCCCAATGGGTTTGTATTATCAACTCTTTAATGGCGGAAGATGACTGACAGCTTCTTCTTTCTCCTAGTTTATTTAAGATTTCTTCACTTCACTTTTTCCTAGGCAGGATTCCCTGCACAGATAATACTTGGGGACAGTGATCAGGTGAAAAAGTAGACACTCCAATTATATTATACATCATGTGATTTCAATGTCAGCCCTTCCAGAATGATTAAAGTACTACTGTGGAGCTTCATGCACCAATTTGCTTCACCCTTACACCCCTCACATTTTTTCAGCTCCTCCCTTCTTAATGCAGTCCCATATTAGCTATACACAGTCATGCATGGATGGAACATGCATTTCTGGACATTAAAAAAAAATCTCTTGAGAAACCTCTGATTTTATACATAGAAGAGTTCTCTGTATGAATTTAAAAAAAGTACCTGGAATGACAACTATGTGTGCAAGTCTGTCTGCATCCGTCTAAGTGTAGAAAGCACATTACTGTGATTACAGTAATAATCACTGTTTTGATCACACTCTTAATTTAGGGGCAGTGGCTTGCTAATATGGTCTCCTCAGTGAGTGAGCAGAGTAACACATTCTTAGCATATGAAAGCATCTTGGCTATCATGAAGCTTGTGGGATAAATGACCCAAGACAATGGCCATGCTATATGCAAGCTATTTCAAACTAAAATACTTTTAACAACATGAGAAACATAATAAATCATATTACAGTTCTTCCCCAACGGAGGAAGGGAAAACAGCCCGCTGTGTTTGCAGCCAATTACAACCAGGAAGAAGGACCGTCAAGCATGTAGTGTGAAAGCTTCTACCTAATTCAGAAAGGGCAAAGCAGATTATAAACTCTGTAGCAACTTCTACTGCCAGGAAATTTGCACCTGTATTTAACACTTGACAAGCAATGCCCTCCCACTGTGTTGTGTACTTTGGAGGTAATATACAGCAGTCACTCTCAAAAATGTCTATCCATTATGTCACATGGCTTCTTGCGTGCTCAAGAGAAAAGCACTGAATACAAGTCAATATTAGTGGAAAAATTATTGCAATGCCCAAATGTTTTACTTGAAACATAGTGAGCTTTACCCTGTACGTCCAGGCTAGGTGAGATTTATTACAGTTTTTTTTCTTTTACATCAAAACACCAACACTGCAAAACAAAGACTTGAAGAAAAGCAGAAGGTACTTATTCTGCCAAGACACAAACTGAAATCCAGCAGAAGCACCAGGTGGAACAGCTCAGATAAGATGGTCGACAGCTTTCTGGAGCAAAAGCGTGCAGTCTGCACAAGCTTAGCGTCTCTTCAGTTGAGGAGAATGTAGCATGTATTCTCACCTAAGCAGACATTTCAAATGGAAACAATACCATCTAGAACCTAAAAACAAAGGATGCAATTACTTTTTTCAAATCAAATCAAACTTTATTTATATAGCACTTTTCACACAACAAAATGTAGCACAAAGTGCTTTAACAGTAAAAACAAAATCACTCCCACCCATCCACCCACCTCCCCTCTCCAAGGACCCTGATATGATAGAAAACAAAGTTAAAAAAAAAAAAACATTGTTGGGCACAGAAGAACCACAAGGGAACACTATCACAGGGGGCCGTCTTCATCAGGAGGCGGTTGCCAAACCCTGGAGCCAGACTTGCATGGTAGGGGCCACAACCCACGCCCAGGATGGATAGAGTACCAAACACCATCGCTGTTGAATGAATGGGTGATGCCCACCACAACCCAGTGGACCTTGGGCCATCGCCATGGCAACCGGAGTCAACAGCACCTCCAATGCAGAGGGCTCCCACTGGGACAACAGTGGAGTTAAGAAGGAAAAAGCATGGGAAAAATAAAAGTAAAAACAAAAATATGTATAAGATTGAAATAAAATACATTTTTAATAAATCATAATAGGAAAAGTCTTGTCAGAGAAGAGTAGCCACAGCATCTGTTTTATTGTTACATTGGAAGCTCAACTCATACAGTTAAGGGCAAAGGGCAGTACTGGAGATTCATCAGTGGTCTGGGATATAAGACATAAAAGGGAACTTTGGCAAGAGACTCACTGGTGAGCAGATGAGAAACCCTCTTTTCATGGTCGTTGCTCTTGACCTGCAACTCAAGGGCCTGCCTTTGTTTTCTAAAGAGGAGAAAATACAGACATAAGTAAGAGTTATTTGATGAAGCTGGATCACTGGAGGTAATTATCACTTTATTTAATGTAAAATGTCACTTAAGACTTAAGAAAGTTCAAGTCTTGAGTTGTTTTGTCGGTTTTTACAGTACTAGAAATAATACATGTGTTTTGTTAATCATTTTATTTTAATATTGATTTGACTGAATGCAGTGCTACCATAATCTAAAAATGTAAGGCCATGTTTTTAAATTAGTTTTTTCTGACTGTGTTCACCTACACAAAGACACCCTGACTACTGAGGAAGAGTAAAACTAAAACCCTAGATCCAAAAAAAAAAAAAAAAATCTTTGCTAGAGAATCAGCAGGCAGCAGATTTTGGGTTTCTTATAATTTCTCTGAGCACAACACAGTCTGATCTCAAGGTGAATTTGCTGAGACATTCACCCTCACAAAGACTGGCAACTCTGTTGAATGATTTGTACTTACATTAAAATTCTGGGGGGAAAAAAAAACTTGTTTACTCCCCTTTTCATTTTATTTTACTTTTATATACTACTTTTTACTTATTGGAAGAAATAAAAATGATTTAATGATTTGAGATCAAAGGAGTGATTAAAATGTCAGTCACCTAATCTATAATCATGGCCCAGAAGCATTGATGAATTGAAGCAGCCTTCGGGTTTTCAAGGTTATTTTACCACAGATGATAACAGTTAATAAACTTCAATAAAATAGGAATCGCTAAACAAGGTAGAAGAAATTTCTTTCTTTTTTCCTTTCGAATGTTTAGTACTCTGCATTACATTAAATCTTTATCATGATTCTGTCATCACATCCCCCTGCATTATTTTTACTTATGGTTTGGATTTAACAACCTAGACATCAATGAATTGCTTTCATGCCTCTCCACCAGAACCTTTTCTGTGAGTCTTCACCTCCTCAACAGATCATCTGAATTGTGGTGTCCCTCAGAGGTTAGTACAAAGCCTCTGTTCTCAAATCACAGGGTCTCTCTTGGCTAGTTTACTGAAGATCATAATGTATGTTACAATTCTCTACTGTATATAAAACTAACCAAACCTCTCTCATTTTAAGAGGGTCTCTGAAACCAGATCATTCCTCTCAATTGGAAAAGAGTATTACTTGATACCATAATATACATCAACAGTGTGGCACATACTGTACTACTCATCAATAAACAATCAGTTTCTCCATTCAGTCGTTATCCATTTCCCACTGAGCCCCCGGGCCCAGGCTACAGTGCATGTTTCCATGGTGACTAAGTACTCTTCAAATGAGGTGTCTGGTACTAGAACTCCCTGGGGAGAATTTGTTGCTTTATAAATGTGTGTGCCTTCCCTGATTATGAAACCCCATCAGGTGCATCTGGGTTATGTGCGATCTCCCTCCCTCCTCTGTGTTCCTCACATGGGTGATTGCCCCTCCAGAGCTCTCTTCCTGTCAATATGCTCACTTATGATGCCATGCCAGCATCAATTTAAGCTGGATCACTTAGCTGTCAACTTCTTGTGCAGACAAACAAATTGAAGCTTAATGTGCAGGTTCAGGACTCCCACTTTCATAAACTCAAGCTCTCCTGGATATTATAGGCAGCAGAATGGCTCAGTTATCAGAGACACATTATTCAAGTGAGAGGAATTGTTTTCCAGCCCATGCTCTGAATGGAGGTAAGGGGCAAAGGGACTGTATCCTGATCAATAAAGTGACACATTATTATAAAATAATAGGCACAGCAGTGAGCATTGGGAAGCTGTTTAAGTTCCTCAGGATCATTAACTCCAGACTCCTTAAATGTGCCCACCTTCAACTAATAAAAGTACAACTGATACGGCTGAAAACACTACATGCTGTAATTAATTCTTATCAAAGTCTGGACATTCGTTTTTAACAAGCATTAGCAGAACATCAATCACAACTGGACTTCCTTGTCTTGGTTCTTGAAGCTGTTCAAACCTTTGGGAATTACGATGACCTGTATGACAGAGAGTCTACACCAGCTAACATCCATCACAGAAAGGTGAAAATGGTCTTCTAGCAGAGTATTCTGTCCCTCTGAGGGGGTCAACCACTGCTCACTTCTCAGCATGGCCTTCAAAGTGTCAGAAATATAACAGGCA